>JAQFXU010005334.1:0-11838 GCA_034693705.1 Spatulosminthurus flaviceps | reverse complement strand
ATAATATGAAATATATTTAATAATAATTTAATGTATTAATATGAAATAACTATTATTTTCAACTTTCCTTGTATTATAATATCAAGCAAAAACCCAATTACCCAAAAACCCAAAATATTTGATCCCCAAAAACCACACCCCAAAAACCCAGGGTTTTTGGGTTTTTGCCTTTGCCAACACTGCTCGTAAGGAGAAGCTTAAACAAAAATACAATAGTAATTAGAACAGTGAGGGCAGTAGTAAGCTTTGAGATTACAAAATTTGAATTGAAGTGCCAAATTGTCTATGATGACCTCCATCCCCATGAAAATCATCGCTTCGAGATAATTTAAGGTTTTTGTGTAGGACAGTGTGAGCTCTTTGCCCCGCGTTATTGTATGATATTGATATTATTGAAAATTGAGTGTACAAAAATTTATAACCATCTGCTAATAACAGGTTAGGAAAACAAATTGTCAAAAGTGGTCCACTGTTCAACAAACACCCTCAGTAGACCCAATTTTTGCGTAGAAACTGAATAAATCAGCTATCTGTACGTTCATTTGTAAATTTAAACTACGCCAAAGATAAAAAGTTGTATAATCTCAAAAAATTCGGGTAAAATGTACATTTAGTTAAAAAATTTCAAAGAATTGTATTTAATATTGTTTTTGCTGGGCCAACAAGCTTCAAATCGTCAAAGCTTCAAAAAATCAAGTGCATACCGTCGGTTTCTTGACGTAAGTAAAATCCTGGTCATTTTTATCCAGATCTGATATACGATTTTGGGAGAATTTTCGAAATTTGAGAAATTTTTGGTTAATTTACACGACCTTCCAAACGGTTAACCGTTTGTCAAGTTGAATGCTACAACGTGATTCCTTTTAAATCTAATTCATAGGCCTATTGCATTTCAACTCCACTGTAAAAAATCATTTAAGGGCTAAGGCCGATTTTAACCTGAATAAATCATTCAACTGTAAAAAATCATTTATTTGACTGTCCTCAAATTTCTTTGTAAAATATCGATTATTTCACTATCTCCCAAGACGATGAGCTCATTACCAGCAAAAACTATAGTCGACGGACGCATCTTTTCTGTTCGCGTGATGGTAGATGAACAGACACGACTGGACATCTTGGGCTCCGCAGTAAAATTGCTTCACTAGCCCTAGTAAAACTCTGATTCTGGATAATCCTGGACCAGTAAATAACAAATAAATAATCCGCAAAAATATTGGAAATAATAATGGGATATCTGATGCTAAGAATATTTTAAATAAAAATAAAATAATAATAATTAAATCAAAGCAACTGTGGAAACTTTTGGAACATTTGAGAGATCCGAGAAATGTAGTTCACTGAAATTAAATACTTGTGCGGATTCAGGTTTATAACACAGGCTTCTACTTGTTACCATTATATTTAATTATAACCAATTTCTGCCTCACGGGAAGAACAAAAGTCACTTTTCACGAACTATTAGCACAGGAATGATACAATTTATTTTACATTTATAACTGAAATATTGCAATTTTCTACCTAATTTTTCCATTTAAAGCAGAAGCAGCTGCATCATTTCCAAAGGACTTAATTATTGTTTTCAACGAGAAATAATAAAATGCTTCCTCTAATCATAGAACCTGCCTACCCCAAATCTCCAATTTATCAATCTGCCAATCTTTGGAAAGAAATTCCTAATGCAACAAATCTTCCGTACATTTACAACAATTATTATTACTGAGTCAAAAAAAACCAATCCATAATTAACATTTGGAAATTCCATGTCTCACAATTATTTTGAAATAGCATCGACAGTGGATAAGTGCCAAAGCGTTGGAAACATATTAGGGAAATTTCAAAAATAATATCTCTGCCGAAGCCAAAACCTTCTATAAAAGCACAACACGCTTGTTGCTCATCTTGGACTTAACTCGAGAGTTATTGCCTTTTCCTAGACAGTACAATAATAGAACATCTTCATGGATGTATTCAAATCCTACACTTAACTTGATTTTACTCATCCTGTGATAAATCAAAGGGCAATTTAAAGGTGAAGTTACTCAATTCTCCTTTTTTACTAGCACTGTATTTACAGACGCGTGGATGGAATAATTCTAGAGGATGAGCAGATACAGCTAAAAAGATACATACATGTCCAGAAGAAAGTGCAACCCTGGATTTTCCTCTGGTCCTTAATGGTTTGTTTACACGTTCTCAACTGAACAGTTTACACTATGATCCACAAGCCATACACTTCCATTTAGACATGAGTAAAAGCATTCTCAATTCCTTCCCCAAGCTTACACACACACACACACGTTTATCTCAATTGAAGGAGCAACAGCTTCCACTCACAAACCTTCACAGACCAAAAAAGCTACTCAATCTTTTTCCTTCCATTCAAATTTCCATGGTTCCAACATGTAAATTTTATAGCATTGCCTCTACATTGATATTTTTATGCAAACATGTACTTAAAAGTTTCCCTCTCATCCAACTTCAACCATTCAAAAGCATGCACCTACATAATTACCCATACCACTCCTTTACGTATTTAAAAAATCCCATGTATTTAAAATCCTTACGAGCTGATAAAAAACAAGTTGATAGAAACATTTTAAGAAAATAAATCCTCCCATTGAGAGTTTCATTGGAACAGTTTATCACAAGTTTTTTCTCCGTACTTTCAGTCCAATCCACTTCCAACCCTTTCCAATATCTACATTTACACTAAATCATCTCAATGGAAAGTAATAAGGAATAATAAGAAAACCAGCCACGGTCAGTTCTGATAAAAACATACAAATTCGAAATGAAGGACTGAAAAGGAGGAAGGAAGTTTTGAATAAGTATTTTTTAAAAGTTGACGACTTTTTTGAAACAATAATTTCTTGGTTTTCCAAGAGACGAGCAAAACGTAATTCATTTCCACATCAGTTTCCCTTCTCCCTCTCTCTTCAGGCTTAAGTTCGATCGTACATTTCAGGTCTAAGTAAGAATTGTTCAGCCCTTTCTTCTTCTTTCGTCTCTGGAGAGTCAAAGTTTGAATAAGTAGGAGCCAGGAAAGAGAAAGGAGGGAAGAAACAGATTTTCACACAAAATACTAAGTTACATGGCTCCCTGACATTTCTCATTAGTTTCTTGTCCACAAAATATGTGGATCCAGCATATTATTCTACATATAACGTGGATAACTACGTTTCCACAAGTTCTAACCCATTTTAATGAGATACATAAGGTATAATTGCTCATGTAATTACGTTCTGCCGGAATATAATTCATTATTTATGCATATATTGTAGATTCATGTATAACACATACGCACCCATAGACACACATAGATCTGTACTTGAGAAAATTTTCCTCCGCTCAAAAGGTCGTGTTCGTCTGAGTAGAAAATAAATGGAGTTGGAAAGGAGTATTTATTTATTCGTTAAAAGCTGGTAAGTTTATAACAATCTCATATAAGTTATTGATTGTTTTTTCCTCCATAACTCATACAAACCAATTAAATCCCCATGATAAATGGCAGCACCGATTTTCTCAACTTTCTCCTCTCCCAATAATTACAAACTTGTGATTAACTTGGATTCTCTTCTCCAAAACTCTCTCCTTCCATACATTTCCATTTACCAACTCCACATTTGCCTCATGCATTCTTCCAACTCATCACACATTTCCATTTCAACCTTGTTCTTTCTCTGCTTTCTCCATCATCATCATGAAAAACAAAAAATTTGGTCCGCAGCTTTCATTTTCTCCATTTACGCTTTTAAACAAGGGACGATTACAATATAGCTGAGAATGTGTAGACTGAACCAGGGAAGGCATTTTAGGTAAATTAGAGGGAGGGAGCTGTTGGGAAATGAAACCACTCTTGTCACACTTGTTCTCGTAGCTCATGAATCAAAAGAGCGAGAATTCAAATAATTACTTCGCCAAAGATTTATTAATTGTCCCTAGTCATATTTTCAATAGTTGTTAATGTCTTAAGTCATCCTGGTCAAATAAATTATTTGGGAATTATAACAATCATAATTATTCTCAATTAATAAATCTTTATTTTTTTGCAAAAACATTCAGTTCTGTTTGCAATCTCTGCTTTTCTCCTCTTCATGCACAGTCGAATATTTACTCATCAATTTTTTACCCCGGACAGTCTTTCGATTATCTCAGGGAAGGAAATGGAGAAAATCCCTATTAAATTATAGTTAATAACCCACCAAACCGATAATTAATGGTAATGTGGTAACTTTCATATTCATCATACTGTGACATGTGGGGGTGAGGAAAAGCAGGAGCACATTTCATTCATCTTATTGTTAGTTTACCACGCTTATTGAAGGAGGACACGCGAAAAGCCTTTCCAGCGGCAGCTCCCATATTTTCCACTCACAAATAAATTTTACTCTTCAAATTTGATTTATTCATACGTTAGTCAACTTTTCATTTACCCCACTCTGGAAATTAATATTCAGTGGAAAAATTATGTGGGGTGTGAATATACAACGCAACATACAATTTGCATTCAAAGCTAACAACATATGCAAATAATCATACGAAGAGAGATGAGTGAGTTTCTCCTCGTGAATAAAATCCTATTTTAAAATCCGTGACCAAGCGTTGATAAAATAATATAAATTCATAATAGTAAATAATATCCTTCAAGATGAGTGTCTTCTGGCAAATCCGAGATACATTTACACTTCATTGGAACATGGAATTTCATTTTACCAGCTTGAGTTGTATAACTTATAAGTTTGAGTGACATGATGGTGAAAGAAGAAATTCCTCGTAACATTACACGAGCTTCGCAGAATCAAAAATCTGCAAGTCTCGTTAATGCAAAGACGGTCTTGCGTTGGCAGCCGAGGAGATCACACGCATTTTGTGAGCTCTCCCTGACTACCATAATCTAGTTAGGACACCTTCCACTTTTTTTTGTCCTTGTGCCCTGCTCCGTCTCTCTGCATAGAGGACCCGGACCTGCTGGAGCAGCCACTCCGTGCCTGTCCTGTCTCGCCCTCAGGAGGACTTTAAACCCCGGCTGAATAAGCTAGGGAAAGGACTGGTGTGCGGTTATCGGCAGTGCTTGGGCTTGTTGTTGCCTCGCTTGAGGGCTGAAGAAGCCCTCCGGGGTCGGACTCCTTGTACTTTGGGTACCTGCCGCTTGACGGCGGTGGCGGTGAGTGTCGCTCATGTGGGGAACGTGGTCCGTGCGGTGACGCCGCAGGTTGAGTGAACCCTTATCAGTGTAATTTCTCTATCTTTTAACTTTTATCTCTTTGCTTGGAGCTACCTTTTTTGAGGGCTGAAGAAGTTTTCCGAGGTCTCCTTTCATTATTATCTATAGGTAAATAGCTTAGAATATACTGCCTAATTTGCATTTTCAGCGCGGTTCGGTTCTGCTAGCACGGGGTACAGCTAGTACGGGGTTGCACGCAATTGAGATATACAGACAAGACTGAGGATTTTGGTATCGGATATGCAGATGAGGTGTCCCAATTCAATATTTTGTACATTCAATATATTGAGTTCACCTTCACTGCCATCCGTATAGTAAAAAGTAAGGAATTCAATTCTGGGCGTTTGTAATAATTAACGTAGACTTCCGCAACATCCACTTTCTGGCAGCAACGACACTCGCAGCCTAAAAGAGCCCGATTACTACATTCTACTACTACATAATGCAAAGACAAGAACCGCAAAAATATATGATTTTTTAAATTAAGGTTTTTCTGTTAAATTTTTGTATTTGTACCATTGAATACATTTACCAAGTGCGGCATTCAATTAGTGAGGAAAAATGAAAGCCACTTGAATAGAAGCAAAAAAGGGTAAATGAAAGTGGGCCTAATCCGTTTTGTTTCTCAACTAATATAATGGGCTGGAGGCACGTTTGCCCCACGTGGTTCATATGTTAAAAACCATGTGGAGTTCACCACATTTTTTCAACCGAACCATTTTGAACATTATGAGCGTCACGTCAAGAGCTACCTCAAGCTAAGAAATGCAGCGGAATTAGCTAATATACATTTTTTAGGACGGCAAACTGGCGGTTTTAGCTTAAGCTGCTGAGCTTGGGCTATGCACTTCCTTGATTATCTTGTTTTTACAATGTACTCGCTTTTATGAAAATATGAGGAGCAACCTATTCCCCCAAAAGATCATTCAAAGTCAGACCTGGTATTAAAATAGTCGATGTTTGGAAATTAACGTTGCATATTATACATATATCGTCGGCGAAAGTCCAGAAGGAGCTATAATTTTTCAAGCGTCGTTCCATAAGGGGCTATATGCAGCAATTGCCGAGTATTCAAAGGTGCCAAGTCAGTGCTTGTCCGCTATAGCGAGCTGTGGCGGAAGCATATAGCCCCTTTTGACTTTCGAATTTCATGAACTCTCAGTTGGTACTATCACGCATTCACGATTTCTGCATATAGCTCCTTCTGGACTTTCGCCGACGATATAAGGGATAAAAAGGGGTAGGAAAAAAATTGATAGCGGTACTGATCCCATGACGAGCACTGATCCAGATTATTGACTAATATTACATTTGAGTCTCACAGTTTCCACTAATGAGCAGAATGAGCAAGGACTTATTACAATGTAGGGGCAGATGGTTGTAGTAGTGAGTATCAGAATAACAATAATAGCAAAGTGGAACGTGCTTGTGTTTATATGATTCCTTTGGAAAACAAACCCTGCCTCCATTCACCCCGCTTAATGAATGACACCTGCTCTTCTCAAGCAAGAAAAACCCAGCAACTCTTTCTCTACATACACCCCAAAAATTCCCCTTCCTCCAACTTGTCAGCACATAAATATAAAAGTACACATGTAGTCCTTCCATTTCAACAAATATCCCTTGTGGTGGCTCATCTTGCAAAACTATAGTAAAGTATTGATATAACTCACCTTTCCAATTCCAGCTACCACAAGAATTTACTCCAGCCCTTCTTACGTTATTTTCAAAGTTTTAGTATAGAATTTTTCGCGAGGTGCACCAACTGTGAACAAAATGCCGTAAATAGGAAGAAAATAAAGCTCAATACAGCTTCATACAGAATCCACGGACACTTTTTCTCAAATGTATAGAATGTCACCAGAGTCCAAAGTATTGTATGGGAAGGAGAATGTAGAACCTCGTAGTTGGAATCTCTCTCGCGGAAATCATTACCAACTTGACTTTGCAACTCTAACGAAGCCCATCCTCTCCAGTTGCATCATAAATGTTACCATGCCCTATTTTAAGTTGAATTCTCAATTGAGTCTGGGAGGAGAAAGAAAAGGTGAGATAGTCACTGTCTCCCTGGCTCTTGGTGTGCGTGGGGAGCAAAAGAGAGCGGGAGAAAATGATGAGGCAATGGAACTGGAAGTAACGAGCGAGTAGTTTTGCAAAAAGAAACTCCTGGACCATAAGCCACGGTCTTGAGGTCCAAATGTTGAGGATAAACGGAGCCTCAAACTGATCAAGTCATTGGTATATGTCTAGCATTGTCATACCTTTCCCTCGCAATATCTCTCCATTGAAGGCAACGGGAAACTATGAAGGGCATCTGCTCTCCCACAATTGTCCCTTCTCTCTCTCTCTCTCTCTCTCTCGTATTCTTCTCTTCAATTTCAATACGAAACCGTTCTTCCCAACCAAGTCAATTCAAATGAATCGGGAAGCAGCAACTATCTCTTGTTCAAAATTTAAAATTGAACCGAATTTCACCAGAACGAACAACCACAAAAAGTACATTGGTGGATCCTCCTTTCTCTTCACTCTACCTTTATGTGTACACGTACATATATACAAGTCAATTATAGAATCACTATAGTTACCACGAATATGTCCACAGGGTTTCCATTAAATGACAACCCTTTTTTCAACTGATAGAAGAACATGCAATTTTCTCTAAAGTTTTGCCACGACAACGAGAAATTCTAATAGGAAAAAATACAAATTGCAAATCTTGCGGAAAATGTTTGCATTTTCCCCCTATTACAGAAAAAATCACACAAAAAGTGTACACGTCGAGTGAGAATCACTTTTACCTCTTCTTTTCCTTTCACTTCCTTTTTTTACTATTTCCCCCCTTATAATACACTTTCTGTCTTTCACGTCGACAAAAATTGCCGGAGTTTATGGGAAGAGCGAGCGGTAAGAACGGAGGGAAAATTGGAAAGTTACAGTTGTATGTGTGTGTGTATGTGTATGGGTACGTTAGGGAAGAAGAATCGGGTTAGAAGATGCTTTAGCGGTGACTCACGGACTCAAACTGGATCGTTCCAATCCAGTCACCCGCTTCATAATGATGCATGGACTAGAGAAGCGGGAGAAGAGTGAGAGTATGGAAGGTTGTGAGAGGAGTTGTATTGCTCGACTGTCTCCACATACTACACAAAGTAGCATAAGCACGTGCTATGTAGTTCCAATCCCATTTCATACTCCACTGTCAATACTTTTTCCCCCACACACTTTTTACTCAACGTATCTACCCTCATGTGCAGATGACTGTGCATATCACTTGATTCCGGGTAAAACTTGCACTTTAAAAAGTCCCTCCTCATTGGTTTTTAGCAAAAGTGTATGGAAGTACATAAGAGGTCTCGTCTTCTCTCAATGGTGAAGCAACCCTTCATTGCTCCGACTCATCTTTTCTTACTACGAAGTCTCTAGACCAGAGTTTATTGTAAACAGTTCATAGTGCATATCAAGCAGGGGCTACCGTAAAATAAGCTCATTATTACATTTTATAGGCATCGTCTCTACTATATAAAACCTATGCTATATGTACAATACAAGGCGAATTTCTTCCTTCTCTATACTCCAAATGTCCTCATACCTACTTTTAAACCATTCACTCAAATAGTCAATGTACGTGTACCTGCACCTAGTCCAATACATTTTAATGAACCAATACATATTCCGTGTGCAAAGGCCAAATTTAACCCTTTTTCTAGTCTCCTCTTGAGCCTATAATCTCCTCCTCCTTAAATATGTACTTTGAGCTACGTGTAGGAACGTGTACAATCTTCCAGGTCTATGTCTTCAAAGACCTTTAGTTTTATAAGTATGTGACTTTAATAGTAAATAAATATCTGCTTTTTTCCTCTTCGACACACAGAAAAAACTGTCTATCCTCTCCTCCAATCCTTTAAATATTTACTATTTCTGATACAAGCAAATATTTTTAACTTAATTTAAAATCATTATTAGGTCACAAAATTTTTATTCATATATTTACCTTGAATTCGTGTAAAGTGAAGTGCATTGGCTTGATTTAATAACATTTTAAGCATTTGAGGATTTTCGGAACATACGTTTTGCGTAGGCACACGAGAAAGAAATGTTAAGCTTACCGAAAAAGCTGATTGCCTGAAATTTCCCTACAAATATTTTTACCGTTGTCTTTTGTAATACTGCGGAAATTATAGTTTAGCTGATGTAGGTAGTGGAGTCTAGCCATGTTTTGTTTGATGTTATAGCATACGAACCATTGTATTTTCCATGTCAGTTTTTTGAATATGAGCAGAGAAAAATAGGGAAAAGGAGGGACAAGTTATATTAGGGACAGAGGAAAAAGTCATCCACCCCAGAAGATTGAGGGTGTTCCTTTAGCTGTAGTTGTTTCATCAAATTCTTACTGTTTCCTTCCTTACTTGGTCTTTTGAAGAATCGTAACGACCATTCCCCCCGGAAAATGCATACACTGCTCGGCGATTAAGTGAGAGAGCAAGGGGAAAGTGGAGGGCCCCAACGAGGGATGCAGCGTGTAGACAACGTGTCATCGTCATCACTTGTACTTACCTACACGGTAATCTACTACCATAGAAGATATTATGATGGCACAGCTTCTCCATGTAGCGGAATAACAAGTGGAATGAGATGGTAATCTCAAGCTACCGAGAGCCGGGGAAGTGTGAGAAAAGATCCATCGGAATGGAATCTATTCCATCACCCCAGCACCCATACATAGACCGTACTCTCACCAAGTCATAAATGTCCAGTCACTATATCACTATAGCTTTAAAAGATTCATGGTGTATGCATAAGAAATTAAATCAAAATGAAATTCAGAGATCCTTTCCCTATTGTTATACTTGGAAAGGAGAGATTCTACCGAGTGAACCAACAATGACGAATGGGCGGTTCAACATCTACGTTACTTTTCTCTTTTCCACATTACCTTGGTCGCCTTTCTCCCTTGACTCATCCCTAAGTATGTTCTCAACTTCTGAGTTATTTCCTCACCCCTCCTCATAAACTCCATCCTTCGCCAAATGACATTTTTTCCCAACACTACGCTCATTAAATAACACGAGTCCAATTTCTATTATACCTACTTACAGCTCCTCTAGCTATCATTCCTAAATTCCAGTCTTCATCCTAGATTCTGCCAAAATAACCCTCATTTGCCCATCCTGGTAGCCAACATGGACTTTTCCCGAGGCAACGGATAATTTTTAAAAATGAAGTAGCGTTACCTTTTTAGACTATCCATGCTCTAAAACTTTGCAGTAAATACAACCATACTAATGTACTCTCAAGTATTCCATAGGGGAAGACACCTAAAAGCGGCCGGTGGCAAAAAAGGCCAGGTGCAAAGAAGGGCCGGGGTACAGAAGGGAAAGACACCCAAAAGGGGCCGCCGGGGTATATGAGGCCGGGGCACAGAAGGCATATAAGGCCAGGGGGCAAAGAAGACCGAGTTGCCGACTTTTAAGAGGCCTTCTTTGCTCCCTGGCCTTATTTGCCTTCTGTGCCCCGGCCTCTTATACCCAGGCGGCCCCTTTTGGGTGTCTTCCCCTATATCTAAATAATCATAAATTAAAACGTTTTTAGCAGGAACAGCAAAGCCAAGGGAGGCTATTAAATTACGGCAAAACGCAGTGGTACGACATATTTTTAGCCCTTTAGCTTGAAAATATCGTAATAGAGTTGGTGCTTCAAGATGGAGCTTAGAGCTCTTTAGATTTTGATTTTACAAACCTATACAGAGGAAAAGTGAGCTTTCACGACCAACCACGGGAATTAACAGTGGTCAAGCATAGAAGCGCAAGGAAGACCTGGGCAGCAAAATTAAGTGAAATACTTCTTATTTTAAATGTGAAACTCACTTTGAATTTGTTGACATTGAGGTCGCCTGGATCAACCCACAACTGCAGATTGCATAACATTTCTCATCTAAAATCTTTTTTTATGTCGGATGAAGCACTGATTGAGATTGTCATTTGGATTGTTTCCACAGTTTGGGTATCTACAGACTACAGATAGGACGGCATGAAATGAAGACACAAATCATTAAAATGTATAGCTTACTTGCCTAAACCTTCGTCCCTACAAAAACAGCGGAAGAATTTATTTCTTTTATAGAGTCGAAACTATAATGCGCAAGAGAAAAAATGGTTCATTAGAACGAACTCTATGACCGTGGGAAAAGAAGAGAGTATGGAAATAACATAATAATTAGAATTCCACATGGACAATTATAAATTGGGCTTGATCCAGAACTACTTAGGTAAATCAAGACTTTCGTAGTCTCCAGTTCGGTCCATGTTTGCATTAGGATTTTCCTAGGTCCTGGAAGCTATTATCAACGAATTAAAATCGCATTAGAACTTAAATTAAGCAACTAAAAAAATTGAAGTGACCAACAAAATTAATTGATAATTTTAGTGCAGTCACTAAAATTAACGTGCTATTTGGAGCTTTGAAATTCCTTGGACATCCTTGTGCTTTCATTTCCTATGGAGACATGTTTTAGTTCTAAAATTATTTTAACTTCTGCTTCTGCTTGAGTCGACGTAAGGTACACAATTTTTTCACACAATCCTCCGGCATTGGCTGAGGGTTTTTCATCCAGT
>JAQFXU010005333.1:0-11841 GCA_034693705.1 Spatulosminthurus flaviceps | reverse complement strand
ATTTTAATTTTTTTAAAGGAAACAAGAGGCGGCGTCTAACTTGGACAAAATTGAACATTCATGTTTTTTATGTGAAATATTTGCCATTGATTTAAAATGTTTTACTTTAAATCCTATACTTTGTTAATTGCCATCATTTTTCTGTGGGAGAAATAATATTTGTCAACTTTCCATTTCAATCCATTCTGACTCCCGTAAAATACTAATAGGAAAAAAATTCTGAAATGAATACATAATCACTTGGGATTACAATCCTCTTATTCCATTGCATTTATAGGTGGAAAAGCTTTAGAACTTTAAATGATTTTAATTTTTTCGATTTTTCAATGAGGGTACAGACCATCTCTCTCATATGGTGGAGTGTGCTGGGCGTCTGAAAATAAAATAACCGACTCACTTACCATGCTATACCCTATTTTGTTTTTTATTACTATTAAAAATCTAGATATAAATATTAAAGATCTATTATTTTGATTTTTTGGAAGTAGAAAAATAATCTATAAAACCGACCGAAAGCTATAACTAGAAATATGTGTTAATCTAAATCTATACACAAGTACATAAGTACATAGTTAAACTATCCAAACGACCGACAAAGAAGGAGTTCCAGTGCCTCAAAACCGAAAATAGGAAGGAAGTGCTACCTATCACCAGTGGTTCTACAGTGAAATCATAAAAACCTGAAAACAAAATTCACCTTCATTTAATCAAGGTTAATCCATGTGTGTGGGTTGAGTTTCATTTTGACTTCCAGTAGATTCTCGGCTTTGTAAGTACTTACTTTTTCGCCCTTTAACGATCACGAAGGACGTAAGGAGTTTCAGTACATTTACTTCCGGAGAGAATTGGCCGTTCCTAAAATTCTGAAAAAGGATAACGTAAAAAATTCGAAAAAACCACACAACATACATACTATAATAATTTTATTAGAGCTGGCATGAATTACTATGTGTGTGCATATTTTCGTCTTTGAGAATTTTTTTAAGGTCAAAGCCTGTATCTAACCTAAAATCGTCCGACCTTGAAAGAAGAAGCATTTCACATTTACGAGCCACGTCAGCACGCCTGGAATCCTTATCAGCAGAAGCTCAGTCGAATCCTCAAGGATTCTCAAGGACTCGCGTGACAGAATCTTTTGAATTCAAAAATTCCTTTTGTCAACTCACACACTTATCTATAGTTAAATAAGTTAATGAACACAAGCAGTATTTCTACAGAATATAGATTTACATGCTGAGTTCAGACCTAGTGACTTACTTTGATAATTATTCAAAAGAAAGTCCTTGAGTCACGGCCGAGCTAAGTTCATTAAGAACCTTACCTACTGACACATAATTTTGACACAATAGATAATTCGTGAAGTTCGTTCCCGTTTGCTGCCATATTCATCAAAATGGGAGAACAGAAAAAAGAACAACAGAGCTTATCGAATCACGCGAAGAGGAGTTCAAAAGACTTCAAAGGTTCCGAGAGGAAGTGGGCACCTACAACAGCACCACCGACCCAGCCGAATATATAGCAGAAGTCAACAGCCTGAAAACACGTCTTCATAACCGACGACAGGTTCCTACAACCTATTTACGTCCGATTTTTCGAAAACTCCAAAGATGAAACAGTCAAAACGTGGTTCGCCACTCAAACACCATTATTGGCCTAATGGAAGAAATCCGGAGACAATGATTCAGCTCGCTGGACAAAATTATCAGAAAATCTTGTCACCCATTTCGACCACGAGAAACAAAAGCTAAAGAAAACAACCGAATTCAGCGCACTTCAACTGAAGCCTGGCATGAACACGACAAAATTCATGGCCGATTTGATCGGGTTGTCACGAAACATCTTTTCCAAAATTACGGGTGCTCAAATAATTCAGCACTCCCAAAACAAAATGGACAAAGACATTTTTACAACAGCAGTCACCCATTGGGGCCGGACGCTAGATCAATTTACAAGAGGGCTGGAAATTGCCATGCCAAACGAAGCAACAAGCACAGCAACCTCAAGTATAACCCAATCCACGTCAGCACTCCCAACACAGAGTCCTCAACTAGACACAAAAGCAATCAGAATTATAGCTCAGGCACTAACCAAGCCAGCGGAACAAAATGTCACTGAGCAAAAAACTCAGACAAACACTTCTCAAGAGTAGAGAAGCCAGCAGCAAAAAAACCCGGGTACTCCTCAAAACACCCGCCCGAAGTGTGGATACTGCGAAAGAATGGGTCATCTCATGCAACACTGTTTCGACATGCAGAGAGAAGTACGAGGAAATTTCGCACGACTTGACAAACCAGACGAAGAACGACCGAAAAGACCACCACGTCATTTCCAGGGTCAAGGGGGATCCCGAGGGACATTCAGAGGTGGCAACCGAGGCGGGTATGATAATTATCGCCAGTACCAATCAAGAGACCAATAAAACCAAAGTGACGGTCCTTCACGGCCGAATTACACTCAAAATCGAGATCAACAGCGATATCCACAACAGAATAACCGCCCACTTGAAGAGTTAATTCCCGAATTCTTGGCAGCAATCCAATCATTGAACACTGGCAACTCCAGAAATAATAACGGAGGGCAGGCCAACAACAACAACAATCCTCAGGAAAACCGCTAAGTCTGGCGGTCGGGGCTGACCAGACTCAGCAACAACAACAAAACCAACCACTAATCTCCTCCACCACCTACCAACATTCTGGAGGAACCAATCCCTTTAACAACATCTTTAAAGGAACCATCAATAAGATTACCACAACCATTACCTCTACACACAGATGAAGAGGAGCGGACACACAAAGGACCAATTTTTGAATAGATCAAATATTGCCCCTACTTAAACTTACCTATAGTCATCAATCCGAAATTGGTGGCACTCGACCCCGTGGTGGACGGAACTGCATGAGGATGCAAACCTTTCACTTCTCTCACTTAAACTACAACCTTCTCGTGGCTGATCCTCCCTCACTCTCAAACCATCGTCTCTGGAGATCAGTCGGGTCCGCTCGCACCAAAAGTTCAAGTGCTTCCTTGGTCCTCCCTAGTTCCTACCATCTGGATTCTTTTTCTGAAAAACTTTTCACGGTCGAAAATCAAAGGTATGCTTTTCATTCATAATATTTATTTTATTCCGTCCGAAGTTACTAAAGGAATTAAATGCAATTACACCTACTACACGGCCGACTAAGATTAAACATAATTCCTTATAAATAATTCATTAAAATAACTTAAATCTATAGTAAACATGGCCCTTGCCCAATTCCCTTTCGGTAAACCAAAAGACACGTCAATTTTCGCGGATCTGGCCGAAGGTGAAACAGTTTTTGGGAATCTATTTACGCAACAACCGAGAAAAGGGCGTAGATCAGCACGCACGTTTTTCAACGGAGTGTACACGCCGCTCCAGCATAACCCGATTCTCATTGATGTCATCAAAAAAACCCTCCGACAAGCACCGTACATCCTAGAATTCGAAGTAAAATTCCGTCAAGCGGCCGAAGTATGCACTGGTGATATTTTTGAGCTCACCGAATACAAGCTCATGGCCTGGGCGCAGATCGACGTCTTAGAATATATCCCTACGACAAAAAGGCTCAACAACATGCGAGATGAGTTCATGAGACTGTATCTAAAGTTCCGAATGTGGCCAGGGTCAGAAGACTTTCCCGTCCGTATCTGCAAAACCCGATCTGCAACCCACGTAGACGAGTCGTTCACACCAAGATTCCTGAAACAGCAACTCAAGTGGTTGCAACTCAATCAAGAAGTGGCGTGCTGGGACAGATTTCAAATTCTCTACAACATCCTATCTTTGAAAAAATGGCCAAAGTCATCATTCCCCCCATCATTTCTGCTTCCGTTGCGATCAACCGGGACACTTGTTGAAATTTTGTGACACCACCCTCAAGGGACTTCTTTTCACACCCTTCAGTAAGAACGTCATGCTCTACAAATTCCAGAACCAAATGGTCTATTTGGAGTCACTCAATGCTATGTTGAAGAAAAAAGCACAGGTCGTACCGATACCAATGTCCGGAGAAGTCATTTGCTACCCACCGTCCCCGTACGATGACATCAGCAAAGACCACCCGGACGAGCACTTAGTCAAGGACGGTTTTGTGAATCCAGCCACCCGATTCAGAGGAATGCCATACGACGTCGAGCTGAACTTTGCAGGCAAGGAAAGTGTGATGGCACATTCAGCACCGTTGATCATGAGAAGCGAGTATTTCCTGAAATTGTTCCTGCTCCATGGTATGAAAGGAGAGAATTCGTAGAACCTAAAAGAAGTAAATATGGAGAACTTGCCCAAAATATTATGTACGAAGACGGAGCGTTCGTCCCACACGAGAAGTGTGAAGCCCTAAAAAGATTATTGGACGACCTGCAAATTTAAGCAACCATTCATGGGTTTGAATATCACCTCCAACCGGAAGAAAATTCCCTATAGAACATTTTCCCATTTCTCACGACCGTTCCCACAACCGACTGTTACTTAAAAACTAAAATTATTATTTAATAGTCATTTAAAGGTTAACATGCTATGATAATTACTCCGTCTAGATTCGGCCCACAGAATTCACGATCAAAATTTCTCCAACATAACTAAATTCATTCATTATTACATCATCATTTTTCTCTCTCGTAAATAAATCCTACAGCATCAAAAAATGTAAACATAGAGGTGAACAAACGAAGAAATAAGAGCCGAAGCTCTTATTTCTTCCATGGCTTTCTTGTGATCTTCGAGTCTGTGATTCCTGAAGCATTGAACCAACTTCTTTGTGACTCTGGTAACGTGGCCACACAGCACTTCTGTACCATACCAGTGCATACCTAGCATTGGGTCCCAGGCTTGATGAACTTGGAATCTGTTGAAATAGGGGACAGGGAATCCACCATTTAACTTCATGGGATAAATCTTCATCTCTTTGAGTTTGAAAATCATCTCTTGAATGAATTTCTTCAAGTCAGGCAGTGTGCCTTTCAGTCACATTTGAATTGCCGAAGCTTCATCTCCTTGGTGGCGATCAATATCCATCGTGACTGAGGATTGGGCTGCCAAATGGGTAAGTACATCGTTCTTGTTGGCATTCACAATATCCGCATATTTGAACAGTATAGCAATTTAGATCATAGGATTGGCTGTTAGTGGAATTGACTGATTCTGCGGTTCACTCGCCAGATAATTTATATTCTTAGTGTGAACAAAATTGTTACTTGTGCGAACCTCTTTTCACATTTCGTTTTTCGGAACCATCCTTATGTTGGATGATTTTGACGCGAGGCTGATTTTTTCTAATTGTTTGGTATAAAGTTCAACAGATGCTGACTGGGGTTCTTCAACACTGTGACTTTCCTCGTTGGGTACTTCGGAGTCATCAGCCTTGGAAACTTTCGGAACTGGGGGATCTCGTGGTTGTTCCAATTTCCAAAGTATCAATGTGAGAATTTCCTTGTAAATCACTGTGTAATATACATATTTATCCAAATCTTTGCAACTCAAAATCTTACTTCCACAATCGTGTAGAATTTTGGTAATTTCCCGCAATATGCCCTTCTCTTGGGATGGGAACGGATGATCTAGATCATGTCTTTCTCTTGCGTGTCGCCAAAGATGTAATTTTTCTTCATAGAGCCAATGCTTGTAATTGTCGATGCTCTCTTTCAGTGAACAAACCAACGCTTTCATGTGAACCAAATTCGGAGATTTCTCCTTGGCTTCCGCTTCTACATCTTTTGCTAGCAACGTCCAAAACCAGGCAGGTCCTTTCAAAACTTCCACTCTCTCCTCACTTTCAACAATTTCCATTTTCTCTATCTAACCGACAATTCACTACTATCTTTTGCTTGGATTTTTTAACTTTACTTTTTATCTTTTCCCTATTTATCGTTGGTCCTATTACTGGGATTTTTTATTTTCAGGAAGGAGTTTAGGAGTTACTACTTCTTATTCTCAAAGCCTAATGAGGACAAGGAATAAGACAGAAGCTTCACATTGAAAGAGGTAAAGCCAAAATGTGGCTCACAAAAAGTACCGCCGTACTTATTCATAGAGCGTCGGCAACCAATGAGCGGCTTGAACCCCAAGGCTACCTGAAATGATGAAGAAGGAAGCCCTGAGCTGAAAGAAAGAATGCAGACAAGTAAGTAATTACATTTGTACCTATAATATTATTACTCATGCATTATTACCATTTATTTAAACAATTTCAAATTTCATTAGGGTAGACATTTTTAGAATCGTGTTTTTTGCACCTATCATAATTTCGAAACTGAATTATTGTAACATTAATATTTTATGGCAATTATTATTCTGAAGTATCACTTTTTTATCACACTAAATTACTTCCTCTTTTTCCCAATGCTGATCCAAGGGTAAACTTTCCTCTTATTGCATCCGGCTGCAGCCGCTGCTCTCTCCGCCCATCAAAAAACCTTTAGCCGCTACCGGTTCCGCCTTTCTTCACCTCCTCGCCATTTCCTTCTCCTCCACCTTTCTTTACATCCTCCACTTTCCAAATCACTTTCAATGCCTTCCCAATTTCCTCCATATCATCGTCTTTTCTTTCAATAATGGCATTAATTCCCCATTTGATCCATAAACCCCCCACATCTGACGCCCTATCTCTTGGTTACAAAATGCCATTAAAAAATTCTTTGAGAGACTGTAAGCCCTCCAGATCCAATTCAACTTTTAGAATCGCATCTTTCTTTTTCAATGCTTTTTCGACTTTTTTCTCCAGGACCTTCGATCCAAAACTCAACGTCTGTGCCCATAATACAATACCCCCCTGGACTAATCACATAAATCTGTTCTCCTTTTGGAATGTCTGCACCGTAATTTGGAGAATCCATATAGTCCGACCAGGTAACTTTTATTCTCTGTAATTTGTCAATGTGTAAAGTTAATATTTTTCTCAACTGTCATATTCGTTGGATGTCGTTACACCTTTGTCATGGAATTTTCCCAGAGCTTTACATCTACAGAATAAATGTTATACGTTTGCCGTTACAATTATAAAATTTTACTGTACCATTTTTTCAGCTTTGACACTACAGAATATTCTCAACCTCCTTCATTGGCTAGGCGTTCCACCAATAATATGGTAATGACAATCCTTTTAATTTTTTAACTACCGTACTATTGTAACTGTACTTAACTCCATGTCCTTGCAAACGACAAGTTTTCATACTTAACCTCCTAGCTGTAGTTGCGGGAGATTCGAACCTTTACGTGTGCAGTATTTACGTATTTACAAGCTGTAATGTAGCTAACAATATTAACTTTGTACCGAGCTTTCTTATAAATATACTAATTTTATTTCCCTGGATTCAATGTTCGGATTTATAACATTATTACCAATGCTCGAATTAACTACCAATTACGGTCCTAATTATATATGAAGGATTGTAATTATTTTTATTTTTTATTATTTTAAGGAATTTGGAATCTTGGTGTAACAGCTTCGGGTACAACAATCTCCGGACTGATAATGTCTCACTCCCGGAATCTCGTAATCCAATTCATTGGACAAAGCCCTTGCTCATGCAGAAGCTCACAGTCCAGCATCTCAGGAAAATCATCTTGATTTTGACCAAAAATTTTTCGTACCAACTTGTACCGCTCCCATGTTGTCAACATGACATTGCTGTTGAAACATCTTTCGACGTCCAATTGACGGACAAACTCCGGATACATGCTCATATCTCTTGAACGGACGATGATCCCATCTCGAGCAAGATTCTGCAATGTTGCAGAACAATTCTTCATTTCCCGAAAAATAACTCTTCCCACCAACAACATCCAGTAGTTTTGTTCCAACTGCTCTCTTGTGTATGCAGTGTCATTTCTTCTCGGTCTCCTCATTCTTGGCGCTTCTTCGGTAGTCAACCTCAGCCTTGGCAAGAAATTAGGAAATCCCCTTTTTACAGGTAAAAATTGTTAAATCACATGCTATAGACCCAAAATTTTAATTTGTCATGCTTTCGTGCAAACTCAATCAATGACTGTAAAATTACTTGTCCAATGATAAATGTATACCTGTGAGATTCACTAATTCGTGGTGCCATGATTTTCTAAAGCTTAATCCAATGCTAACCAATATGCTTATCCGAAATAATAATTACTGTATGATTGCTTTCCCACAGCACAACTAAAGATTTCAAGAAACAAATCCTTTAGAGTGAAGTTCAGGTGAAGCCTTAACAATATCAGCCTTGGCGTGCTTCATAAACATAGTAAGGTGAGAATAAAACCCAAGCGTCCTTTAATCTACATAGTCTGAATTCCAAGTTAACATTTTATTCATTGTGGCCTGTGCAGCCTGTGCTCAACTATGGCAAAGTACATCAGTTACTTACTCACAAGTGAAAAATTCTAAATAATAAACATTTGCAATAATATTTTAACATTCTATTCTTCCACAGGTCTAGCTACCACCGCTAAAGGCCTACCATTCTCCCAACACATTTCCCAGTGCATTGGACAGTCATGCAGATCCGTGCAATTCAAATTGTCCGGTAAGGAATCCTGTACCTGTTTGCAGATTTTTCTTATGAATTTGTACCTCTGCCACAGAGTCATGCTAATCCTTCTATTCATAAGCCTCATGAAATCATTACGACGCTGCTCCTCGGAATATAAATTTAAATCCCTTTCCTCAGGTTCCAAGCCAGAATTGGTTAAATGCCGAAGCTGCTCATGACAGTCTCGGATGCGACTAAACAAGGCTCGTCCCTCAATGATGAACTGAGTATGAAACAGCTCTGTCATCCACCCAACGTCAAAAAACTGTGCCTGTGGATTCCCCCCATTATGCTGATCAACCACGTTCAAGTTCCGCAGCTCAATAACCTGTCGCGTTCTCAGAGTGCTACGCAAAATTCAAAAATCCACGTATGAACTACCAACTAAAAAATATGCATTGTCACTTTAATGCTGAATCAAAATTTTCCATTGCCTAAAAATAAAAATAACCGTTTTTTATGCTAACAAAAAAACGTACCTGTTATCGTCAACAGTCCTTGGTGTCATAGTGACTGGGGCCAATTTTATGAGTTTCGAAGAACAAAATGACAAAATAATTCCTCTCGTGCAAGTCAAATAATACTGACTGATGCCACTAGTGCTAACCCATGAAATAAATGTACATACCCATGACTTAACTTTTCAATGCTGAAGAACAAACCCAAATTGAGAGCTAATACAATAATATACCCATAAAATGACAATACCTTCTAAAGCTTGAAAATTATGTAAATAAAGTAGTATCCAAGGCTCACTGAACAAATTCTGATCTTTTTTCCGCAGAATACACTCGTGATTCCCTGCTCTTTCACAAAAGATTTCCCTAGGAAAAGTGTCGAAGCCCAGCTTGAGAATTCTACGGATAACAGTAAAATTCAAATATCCAGCCTTGGACGAACGTCGTTCCTTCAACATCAAAAGATCGTTCATCAGCATCTCAGCCTTATACTCCGTATTCAAAATATCCTCCTCGTAGATTAACAACATCCCTGGATGACATTGATCTCCTACCAAGGAATTACAAACCCTAGTACGTAAGTAGAAGTTTAGAGCTTCAATTCTCCACTCCCTAGTTTTCTCCTTCGTGGGCATGAGAAACATGATCTGCGGATTTTCTTTTTCAAATGTCAATCTCTTTTCGATTTTGCTAAACGGCAGACACCGCATTGGAGGTTCAGCATCGCCTGGGTTAATACATCCGTGTGCCTCAAAGATTTGAGCCGGCATCAGTAGCTTCCGAATGCTGAGAAGAACCTTATGATCGGCCCAATTTGCCTGCTGCAGTGGAGACCATGGCATTCCCTCCTCCTGAATGATGCTAAGATAGCCCACTAGTGGATTGGGTGCATCTCCATCCATGACTGAATTTACATAAACCATGATCACATGTAAATATTTTTCAAACAGAACCTTTTCTTTGGGACAAAAACTGAATTCTAAGCATTCTCACACTAAAATAATTTCTACAAAACTGAACCCTTTCCGAAATTCAAATCTTACTTCCGTATTCTTTTTACCGAGTGCAATAAGTTTTGTACACCTTCTCACTGGTTAATATTTTGATAAATAAAATAAAAATTCTAAAAATTGTGGTCAAATTTTAAAATTCCAGTTAACCAAAATATACCTCTCATTGGCTATAAAATTTCAAAAAACTTGCTTTGAGGGAGATCTCCTCAAAGTTGTACAAACTACACTAAAAACTTGATTTTACTTGCTGTAGTACTTGCTCCCTCGATCAAGTATTCGTGACTGACTGACTTACTAAAGTAAAACTTCTACCTTGCTACAAGTCTTGTCTATCTTTTCCCCTTGATTTAAATAATGTGATATCAGTGGATCCTAAAACTAAACGATACTTGCCACCATACTTATCATAGCCTCTCCATGCTGACCTTTACACTACAGACTAGAATATATATATATAGAAGTTTAAACAAATCTTTTACGTTTTAGGATCCTATCCCATTGTGGTGAACTTCCATTCCCTAATGTCATGATCCTCCACGCCCTTTTGAATCTGAAATGAGGTTTTTCGTATCCCGGTGAGAGCCGAAGCCTAAAAATATCTTCCTTAATACTTTTTACTGAGTAAAACCTATTAATTCTAGTTCCGCGGGTAATCAGGCCCCTTTTTGGATGGAATCTAGCTTTGGCCACAACTGACGCCGCCATACTTTCCTTATAAAATTCCGTGGCTTCAATCCTCCACCGCCTCAACTCAAAAAATGTGGGATTTATTCTAACAAGACCCGGATTGGCTCTCTGGAACCGCAGGAAATCATCTCCGTGAGCCTGTGGGAGCAAATGAAGTTCCTTCTCGTGGACGTGTCCAAAACTATAAAATCTGTTCAGCGATCTCGGATAAAACAGCTCCCGCAATTTGTCAATAATGACACTAATGGATGCAACTTCCTCTCCAAGGAATGTAAGGAACGATGTCTCGAGACTCACTGAAATTGATAATTTCCGTAAAGAACTAACTAGTCTCATAATTTACAACTGCCATCAAAGGTTTCGACTAAGGTCAAGGAAAAACTTTCCTTGGCCCAACAAGGGATTTATCTTATCCTTAGGGATTTACCACTATCCATTTATTTATGTATTTGGTGTGGTACATTTCATGTTATAAATTGTGTGGATTTGAAGTATATCGAAACAGCAATAGAGCAATACAACAAAAGAGCAAATATAATCTACGGAGATTTAATTACAAATGTACTACACAAATGTGTTATGAATTACAGTTAAAATTTTAGCTAATATGTTCAAATTGACATTTGTGCATAATAATATGTACTTTAAAGGTAGTTAAAAATATAAGAGGATATTTTAACAAGGGATTTCTTCAAGGATACTCTTAAATTTTGAAGTACTTTTTTTGGACCAAATCAAATTCGCCCCTTGAATGACGCTTAATTGAAAATTATTAATATAGACGAACGATAATGTAAAGTTTCCTTGAGGCCGCTTGAAATTCTTTTCAAAGAAATAATGGAGGTGGTTAAGCTCAAAATTAAGACTTATAACACCGAACGTGTTTGGGATGAATGGAAAAATAATGAGTGTCTCTTATAATCTTATACCTCCAAAACCAGAACCAGCAAAATTATACATACTTCCGAAGGTCAATAAAATGAAAGCTAATTTAACATTTCCGCCAGGTTGCCCTATTAGTGCAAATTAAACTCTGTCAGACCTGCGGGTATATATCGGAGTATAAACCCCCCATTTATTTATTAGTGCAAATTTAAACACCTGGAATGTACATATCAGTAAACTATTAGATTTAATCCTCCAGCCAATAATGCTCA
>JAQFXU010005332.1:0-11843 GCA_034693705.1 Spatulosminthurus flaviceps | reverse complement strand
TGTCCTTGGTACAAGTGCCGGGTCCACTTGGTGAGGCATTACCACGTCGGTGACCCCCTTTGGATGGACCTGCTTATTTTTACATAAAGTAAAAGAAATCTCATTAAATCCAGCCAAATTAAATCCTTGAATTTATTTTTAAATGTCTACACATAACGGACTTTCCGCATGACTTTTTATTAATTCCCCTATTATTTTTATAGGATTATATTTTATTTATATTTATAGGATTCTTCAAATATCCTCCAAATTAGAATAAATCACCAATCATCTTCTATATAAAGCTCAGTAATAATTTATTTAAAGTTTCCTTTCACTCATATTGAGCTTCCTCAAAAAACGTGACAGCAATTCAATAAACTACCGTCAGTTTACCCTTACTCACAATACCAAACAAAGAGATTACGAATAAGTACATTTAAATTGGGCCAATTATCTTACAAAAAATTTACCCTTTTATACCTATAGCTGTATAAGTTTGGAAATTTAATTAGTAGGAGATGGTAAGTAAGTTGGAGCTGTAAAAGGCAAAGGTAGCCATAGAGATGAAAGTTTTATTAATTACACATTACGGAAATTTGCTCATTAAAACCAAATCATTTTACCTACCCACTCCTTTCACCTTCCTTACCCTACTTCCTACTTCATACAGCAAATCATATTGGCTAAATTATTAGAAAAACTACAGCTTGTCTTACAATAAGGAATAAAACTTTCATACTAAAATGTAAACAAAATGCATACAAAAATTAGAAAATACATAGTGAGCAGGCTTTTGTAGTAATGAAAAAAACTACAACGTCAGAAGGAAATCCACCGTCACCTTGAATTTTCTCTCAATAGAGGAAAGCTCATAATGGACTGTGTCTCTAAGAAAAGAAAGCCTCCCACTTGATCTTTCCTACCTATAAATGGTATACTCCTAACAATAAGGCTGAAATGCATTATGACGCTCGCACTTTTAATTTATATTTCTCCCAATAATAACAATAATGTCTCCAATTCCAAGTATTGACGCTTAAAAAGCTCTTTCCAATAACAAATAACATGGCTCCATTTGTTGACTTTATACAATATGTACATATACACCATAGCTATATAGGCCAGTATGTACTATTAGTCTACAAAAAAAATGGACGTGAACGTCCAAGAGTTTTATGTATAAAGTTAAGAGCTCGGAGCTTATATTTTATTCTTTCTAGTCAAATTCACTTTCAATGACAAATTTAATGGAAGTTGCTGACATTTACTTTGTATGATAAAAAAACTCCTCCTTTTTCTTTCCTCATCTCACTCACCCAAGAAGAAAAAAATGCAATCATACAGATGTAGCTATATATGTAATAGTGACATATGGACTCTTGAATGATTCCTATTTCCTTTTGTCAATCCCTCACTCTTCCTCCTCTCTTCCCTATTCACACATATACTACAAATACTGAGAAATAGGGAGCACAAAAGCTCAGCTTTTCTATAAGTCAAGTGGGAATTATTACTCTTTTACGGAACATTAACTGTAGTATGGGGAAGGGAGTCGGAATAATGGGCTTTTATTCCATACACATAAGTTTCCTCACGTATGTAAAATAATAGTGAAGGGAGAAGAGGTGGGACGTGAAATGAATTTCCTAGCCATAATGGCTATTTAAACACCCTGGGAGAAAATAAGAATCATTTCATGGAAACGACCGAGACAAAATGGGAGGGAGTACAAAGGACACATTGTTATCCCTCAAAAAGAAGAAAAAAATAAACTTCAAAACTATCACGTAAGTAAACAAAAACAAAAGTAAATAATATAAAAAATAAAAAGGTTTCACAAATAAAATAAACCTTTCCGCTTTCCCTATATAAATCCTTTCTGCTCTCAAAAGTCTCTCTACATAGAAGAAACAATAAGGAAGGAAGGAACTATGGCCCTTTCTCCCTTCTTCTCTCCGACTCACAAGAACTTCCAATTTCCTTCCAATCTCCATTCACTACATGTCAAAATAACATATGTACATATATATGTGTGTTTGCATGCATTCAACATTGATTCATCTTCCACACTTTTATATTCACATAACATACATATATAAATTCACTCTCAGTGTTTAAATCTATATTGTAGACATTTTCTTCCTTCAATGGAAATTCTTAGAATTTAGATTGATTCCCAATGCTTTTTATTTAGCCAACTCTCCCTCTTTCTCCACTTTTTTTCAAATGGAGCAGACAGCCCATTTTCAAATAAGGCCATTCAACCCTATGAATTCTTGGTAAAATCAAAAGAATTACATTCCAAGTTTCACAGAGAGTCTCGAGCGATATACAAGTTTTTGTAATTCTGAAGAAAAGTCATTCCGCCAATCAAACCGAGGATATAAGAATTTACAGTCAAATTTACATGTAAATGTCAGTAGTGCAATAGTAGTAGAAAAACTTGGAAAAAATGTAATTAACTCTACCCAACATGTGCACATTTAAAATCCAAGGGAAGTTATTTTCCAATGACACCTTTTAAATTTTCAAGGATTTCACAGCAAAAAATGATTACATTTTATGACCATCAAATATCTAGTCATTTTGTACTCATAAGATTTCATCCCTGAAAAAAGTATATTTAATATAGTTTATTTAATTATTTAGTATTCAAAACCAACAATTAAGGATTCCATGTAAAAAAATTTATTACATATGTAGATTATTTAAAAATATCATCTCATTGACCTAATAAACTTCAAGAATTGATTCAAGTAAGGGAAATTGATACGAGCCACATACTCTGTATTGCATGTACAACTCATGCAAAATCCACCTCAATGCTGAAACTTGATGACTTGGAAACTAATCATAAATTGCTTTTTCACAGAGCTCGTTTTTATGTAGAAACCTTGTGAGAAGGACGTCATAAGGAAACCAAATACAATCATAAAATGATGGATCATAGATACATGCAAACACATGCATAAAACACATGTACGAAAATAGCAACATTTCACAGGCTACCAAAGAAAATGTAAAGAGCAAAGAGAAAGTTCGAGGTGATAAAGTTACAAAAAGTGGGGAATTGAAAAGGGCTGGCGCTTGGTGAAAGTATTAACTTTAGTGCATGTAGAGTCCATAGGAGGACATTGGAGAAGGAAAAAATGCATGTCATAATAATAATAATAAAAAGTCTACGTGTATGTGTATTTACTTCATAACATTATGTATTTGATGTGGGCTGTGAAAAAAATTGACTCTCTAACCTTTTCTTTGAGTAAAGTACTTCCTATAAATACATACATGGAATCAGCAATTTGAAATCAATTCCAAGTACATGTAGGAAATTTCAAATGAAATGCGTCAGAAAGTCAGAATATCATTTCAGTCTCGCCCTAAACTTTAACCATCACAGACTTTATCAACTTCTTGTCACCTCTTTCAATTTTCCTGACTGCCAGTGAAAGAACTGAAAAACTTATTTCAACACTTGCTCGTTACTACAGTACAAGTAGTATCTACCCAAGTGCTGTACATTCATAAAACTGTAAAAAAATTTAATTGAAAAAATTCAATTATTATTACATTCCACTGCATTGACATCATTTTGTCAATCAGCGGGACATGTTGAAAATCCCTATATAAATACAGCACAGTTCTACTTTTTATCAACCTACTTTATATGCATTCATCCTTACTTACGTAACATATTACACCCCTAATTATAAGTATTATAAAACATGGGATAATTTTTTTCCTAGAATTTTTTAGCACTCGCCCTATAGCTATGTTTCTAGCTAAAGTTACTTAAGCTACTTGATAAATTGAAAACAGTTGGGAATGACAGTCATTAGAAAATCATAGGGACTTTCCTTGTCACTTGGTTCCCTGCAGAGTAAAAAGTGCCCCTTTTCCTATGCTACGTCAAAGTAAATATAGCTTCGTGGAAGACTAACTAACTAAGTAAGTTCCAACTTTGACTAATTTAATGATGAAATGAGAAATGCTGGAAGTAGTGTGTGTATTTATCAGGAGACTTGTGAGAGAGACAAATTTATCTGTGAATAACAACATTGACACGTATATATTGAGCCAATCCTCCTTATGGTCATATTACCACATCAGTTTTGGAAATTCTCAAAAGAAACTGACATAGACATTTTCTGACTCCACTTCCCTCTCTCTCTCTCTCTCTCTTACTTTTACTATATTTAATACGAAAGCCAAGCAGTCTGGAGGAAATTGTTGAGAGGGAAGGGTTATTCTCGTGAGACAGCTCATTCCAAGCAGGATGCTTGCATAGAGCTATAAGGCTTGTATAGCACTCTTGTACAATGGCTAATGCACACAAGTCATTTGTCAACACAGTCTTATCATTTGAGACGAATGATAATCTTGTGAGTCAACTCACTCTCACTCGCAATACGCTCTCACAGTTAAATTCCGAATAGCTTTTGGAATGCCATGCTGGGAAAAGGTGACTGATGCTTGGATATGCTCAAGACACGAACAGATTCTCAAGGATTAGTATATGTATATAGGGATAATAAATGAACACAAAACGCATGTATAATTGCATAAGGAAGTCCAGTCAAAGGAAAACTTTCCCAGGCCTGTGTCAATATATTGTTTGGACAAGATATCATGCGGATACTCTATTCTCATGGATTGCCTATAGTATATTTATTTACTATAGTGGAGAGAATTCTCGAGGAGATCATTCATCAGCAGAGCAACTCCCTTCAATTTATAGGTACATGATTCCGAGCTATATCAAATACATTTTCATGTAGAGCCTCTACGGAAGGTAAAGTGCATGAACAGATATATACTTGCCTTTCTGAAATACTCTGAACTGAATTGAAATGATTAGCAGGACATTTCCTCCAGCCTTGGACTTCCCTTGGCAAAATAATATTGCTACGGGTCCATTCTTAGCTACGTTTTGAGGGATAAGTGTGAAAAAGCTATAAATTGTGAATGGGATTTTATGAGTGTCCTTAAAGATGCTATTACGTGGTATATAATTAGATACGACGGTTCACTAGAGTGTTGAAAAGGTAACCAAGCCTCAAAGAACCATTCGACTCTACCAAATATACTACCATGGTTATAATGGGCAAAGCTATAGTAATAAATTGCAAAGACCGGCGATTATTATTATTGCTCTCCCTTTCCATCCTCAAAGTAATTTCCATCACGAAAAACCTAGTCAATGAGATGGAAACCTCAAGTTTGTCATTTCTATTGAAACTTTCCCAATTTCAAAGTTTATTTTTTCATCCTACTTTCCTTATTTTTCCTGCTTTTTCCATTATTACAGTTCTACTACTGCTCTGATTCCAGGAAAAGGTATGTGTGAGCAAAGATGGGGAAAGTGTTTGAATGGGGAAGGGAGGAGTGTATTTACCCGCGACATTATTATAAATAGTTAATTGAGCGGAGATAAAATTGTTCAACTATTCCCGCCTTTATGTTACTCTTGCTCGAATACTCCAGGTTTTTTCTTTCTCTTTCCTTCACTCCATTCTCTATTTAATACGAGCTAAATCCTAGCGCTTGTAACGAACCTTGCTATCTATTAATAAATAGAGTAACCATCCATGTCCTGGAAAAAAAGCAAACAAACAATTTGAATGATGGTGAGAATGACAAGGCTTTGGTACGATGCCGGTTAAAATTCAAAATGCAATAATAATTGGAAATCTCTTCTTGCAGAAACATTTTATGTTGCGGGAAATTCAGCATAGTTTCCAAAATCCCTAAGGAGTTAATAGCGAGCCTTTCATTGTCGGAATTGTTAAGGATATATTTTAGCTTAAATGACTGGATTGATTTTTGAAGTCATTAATAATTGTAGTTACCACAAAAGATTTATAATGAGAATAAAATAGAACTGGGCTTAGTCTCGAATTTCACAAGGTTTTTGGATAGCCAATGTGTTGTAGTACTTCCGACATGTCTTACATCATCCTCCAGGCATTCGTCTTTACAGATCTGGAATTCATTGTAAATAGGAAATAGACAACCACGTAAAACATCCACCGCGGAAAAAATATTGCCCTAGGAAAGATCGGAAATTCGGGTTTAAACCGAAAAGACACTATGCTGACTTCCCGGGCCCAGCCCAAACAGGGGTTTTCATAAAACTTAAAGTAAGTGTGCAAACCGTGAATAAAATTATTCATGAAGATTTGGGCAAAGTTGGCAAAAAGCAAGGTGTATATCTTCTCAATAACCGACACAAAGAGAATCAGCAGATAAACTCCCGGAAGCTGTATGAGGAGCACATATAGGGTGAAAAGGTTCAATCTGTATAAGACGAGTGTGGACGCTGCAGTACAAAGAAATAGTGATGAAATACTGGAATGCTCCAGACCACCAATAAAACGGGAGATGACGTCTTTGGTCATGTCAGTGTATGACCCACTGAGGCTGGTGGTTCAATTTACTACTAAGGGAAGAATCCTATTTCAATACGCCTGGTTGCTGAAGGTTGGGTGGGACGAGCCAATTTCGGAGAAATTATTCCTACGGTGGAAATGGTGGGTGACAGAGCTTGCCCAAATCGTAAAGGTACAAGTTCCGAGATGCTACACTCCAAAACTGGGGGAAGCGGACTGCAAACAGCTTCACATTTCTGTCGATGCCAGTAGTAAGGCGTTTGCGGCGTATTTGAGGGTTGATTACGGGGATGAAGTGGAGCTTGGTGCTAGCAAAAGCTAGAATGGTACCATTGAAGACGCTTTCAATCCCAAGGTTGGAACTGTAGGCTAAGTGATGGGAAGCCGAATGAGCCAAACCATTCGAGAAGAGCTTCAAGTGGAACTCGACGGGTTGGATTCCCAGCCGGTGATTGCATGAATTTGGTCAGACACACCAAATCCGAAGCAATTCGTTGGTCATTTCATTGGAGAAAATCCGGAAGCTACTGAAATTGGCCAGTGGAGATGGTACCCACGGACGAGAATGTGGAGGATGATCCCATCCGGAGACATCCTGAAATTGACTTCAGCCCTACATGTCGTTAGTGTACCGGGCCAGGATTCCTGAAATTGAAGCCCAAGGAATGGCCTATGGACAACACTACAAGACACAAGTAAGAGCCGATTTAATCGAAGAGAAGCTGTTGCTGATGAGAGAAAGTTGGACATGTTTGTTTCTGTGGCTGAAGATCCCGATTACATCCCTGATGTAAGGCACTTTTCTTCATTTATGTGGCTGATACGGTCTACTACTTGGCAGCTAGGGGTTTTTAGCAAAATTGTAGAAACTAGGCGTACTAACGTACGCGTGCAGCAATGTACTAACTTGCGAACTTATTGCTAGTGAAATAGAGAAGGACGAATTGTTGTGTTGTAGATCCTCTCTACAGACTAGGATCCCAAAGGAGATGAAAGCTTTGCAGAAAGGAACCGACCTTCTACTAAATAGCTGGATCTTTCACCCTGGATTTGGACAGTACGCGTTTCATAGGATTGAAGAGGAGTTGCGATTTGGCTGATGGGTTGCAGTATGGGACGAGGCGGCAAATTATTCTCGACCCGAAACATCGGTTTACGCTGTTGTTGATACTTCATGTACACCAGAAGCTCGCTTATCAAGGAGTAGTCAGTATTGTATGAATTACTGGGTTCTGAATGAAAGGTTGACCGTTAAGAAAGTCTTCAGGGATTGCTTTTGTGTAATATTAGGACGGTTTCACCAAATCCGCCAGAGATGGGTTCTTTACCACCGGAAAGGCTGATGAAGCAACCTGGACCTTTCACTATTACTGGGGTGAATTATTTAGGGCCACTCATGGTCTCACTGCAGAGAAAGCGAGTGAAGAGATACGGGGTACGTCAAGCTTTCCATTTGGAAATGGCACCGGATCTTTTAAAATATACGGCAATAAACGCCATTAGACGATTTATTGCCACGCGAGGAGTTCCGAAAATCATGTGATCCGATAAAGGAAACAATTTCGGAGGGGCAGACCGGGAACTCCAAGAAGCCATTCATGGGTTGGATGGTGGCAAGATGGCGAGAACTTTCCTGGGCATAGGATTGACATGGAGGTTCACCCCACCTGCGTTACACCACATGGGCGGAGCTTGGGAGATATTGTTCCGTCAAAATTACCCCGAGTGCGACCCTAAATGAGCAAGCACCCAGGAAAGGCGTTTTAGTCACTTTATTTGCTGAGACCGAATTAACAAGTAATCCATGTATCAGTTGACCCAACAGATCCGAGTGTGTGGTGTATTTTATATTATTTAATTAGAATTTTCACCAAAATTTATAATTTCTTTCTAATGTTTTGCTCATTATCTCAAAATTCACATTATTTTTGCCTATTTACAGTAAGTTTTAATAAAAATAAGCCAATTTTCTCTAAAATTGCCTTTAAACTAGTCATTTTACTGTACATATGTACGTATAGTTTTGAAAATCTAATATCTGGGAGGTACATGTTGTGGTTTGTACCCCCCGCCCCTGATTCCGTTGTTATGCTCCTGTAAGAACACACAAGGTATTCATCTGGGTAAATCACACGTGCGCATGACCAATAGGAAAGCTACGGATTGGCTTTGAGCAAGTTTGCAATAAGTCCTCTATAATAAGTCCTTCCATAGTACAGGATGGCGCGCGGTGAGTGCTGCCAGGGGCGTAGGAACCGGGGGGTGCAGGGGGTGCCTGATTCATATCCCTAAAATTAGAAATTTTGATTATATTTAAATTCATCCTCATTTCTGTTTTTAACAATTTCTGGGTTACTGAAAAAAGGATTCTTTCAGTCATTTCATTCACCCATTTCATTGTCCGCCATTTTCTTTGGCCGCCATTTTGTCGGCCATCTTGACACCCCCCGCTCGAAAATACGTTCCTACGCCTCTGAATATTTTGGTAAATTTTGGTAATATTTGGTGAATACTTGGTGCTTGTTGAACTAACTTAAGCTTTTTAGGCACCATGACATGACCTTGCAGGTCACTCCCTAGACAGCCTATTTACGCTTAGGGTAGATTCAATCACCCCACCTGCGCGCTCGTACTCTGCAGCACAAAATATTCAAATCGTCAAAATAAATGTTTAAAATAGGACAGATAGTGAGTGAGCCACAAGGTCATGAAGCATAAGCTTGATAAATACTGTTTCCCCTAGTAATAAATCAGGTGAAATGAATCATAACCTAGTTGGCATAATTATGTCGCATATCGTTAAGCTATATTTTTATAACCTAAGTGTAATATTTTTCACGCCATATCATTTGGACAGGGAAGTAAATATTCAGGGAAGTTTTAGCATATATCCTTCATTTATTTCTGGAAGCAATACAGTATACTATCATCCACGTTAATTTTTTCCCCCAAATCAATACTTTAGGGCGTACAATAATAATTGAAGATCCTTCCATCGTTATTTGATTAACATATGGCCCCCTATAATTGGTTGGTCTGTACCTAAGAAAGTAGACCTATTGGTACGGAAGCATAAGCAGAGATTTGTTCCCTTGTGTAGAAATATCCTCCACCTTCTGCTTCTCTTATTCTGTAACTTTTCAGTCACTCAACGTAAACAAAGTCCCCGAATAAAAAAAACCAAGACGAAGAGAAGGTAAACCAAATGTTGGAGTTTTGAGTTTAAAAAAAATCAACTTTCCACGTATTTCCTGGGCGATATTAACTATACAGATATACAGGGAAGAGTAGAATGAAAACAATTAGAGGCCCAAGTATTTTCTTTGCTCTTGTATAAACCTCAAAAGTGCATACAATGTCCTTGGTTTATGCATTAATATATAAAACGCCTTCAGATTTACCCCGCATGGATAAATATTCAAAGCTTGTACTATAAGCAACGGCTTTCCACTTCTCTCCAGTCCAATGCATTAAAATCCATAGCTTTTCCAAACTCACTCCACATTTTCTAAAAAGGAAGAAATTTTTCTTATGGGCCTAGTTTAAACAAGACAAGCACTACGACCGTTCGGATTAGTTCAATGGAGAGAATACATATTTTCGGATGTCGTAGCGCACAATGTCACATATAAAATTTACATACGAAATTCTCTACTCAAATCTCATACCCTACCATTTGAGCTTAAGCTTCAGTACAAACGAACAATTAAATATTACCTTTGTCATTTTAGTTTGCCCAACAAAGAGATTCAAAAGTGTCTTGGCTTCCTTCCCACCCACACTCCTCCGAACATAATTGCTCGAGTCCTCCCCTCATAGTCCATAACAATAAGCCTGCAATATATTTCTTATACAAAAGGCTAGGACTTGACAAAGAACTCCATTTCAAAGTATATACTACCTGTGGTCTTCCAGATTTCAAGAGGGTACCCAAGGGAAAATACAAATTGCAATTTATATTCCCTCAATTCCCTTTAAACGAGATGTTCCCATACTTTTGAGAATTCTTCAATTATGTAAATATGTCTACCCTCTCATTGAATAAATTCCAGGAACTTAATAGGATTTGGATTTTTTAGAATTCCGACAAAAAATCTCAAAATTCCCATAATGAAAATAATTAAATACCATGAAATACCCTGTATGCCACATTGTAAAAGTGTATTCAAGGGAAGTCTTGAATTACAGAGAAATTCATTCACATCGTTAAATGCTGAGGAGTTTCTAGGAAAAGGGAAGACCCCAGAAGTAGATTGATGAAAAGTCCATTCAAATAATTACACTTGATGTATTTACTGTGAAATGTCCACATGGGTTAATAACAACTTTTCCCACACTCACAAGTATTCCTCCCCATATGGTTCAGTTCAGGGGCAAGTAAGAGACAGAGACAGAGAGAAAGAGAGAGAGACAGAGAGAAAGAGAGAGAGAAACAGTGGAATATTGGAGATAGGAGGATGCTCCAATCTGTCAATGGCCAAAAGGCAAAAGAAACACAAGTTTTTGTCGTTTTCCAAAAGCCACTCTTTTATATGCTTACCCACTTTATTCCCTTTGATCTCCACGTCCTTTTCCCCCATGTACAAGTGAATATTATCGCTTGTGGCTTCTTTTTTCTTTCTCTCTCTCTCCTCTCTTGACTAACTTTCGGAAAAACCTCCAGCACCACATATATACTCATCTGATGAGAGTTCGAGGAGAAGAATCGATTGACCAAATAAAACTGCCATTTTGCCTTTCCCATGATGGTCAACCCGCTCGTATCTCTCTCTCTCTCTCTCTCTCTCTCTCTCTTGACTTGATAGAGTCCCATAAAAGTGAGAGGAGTAAGAGAGACGTCATACTCGTATTGTGGAAAATTGATGTGACGGCAGCGAGAACACTTGAAAGTGTGAAAGCTTCAATATTCCTTCATACATATACACACATATACATACATGTATATATATGCATATATACACGTACATATGGCCTTACAGCGTATGTTTTACATGTTTATTTGAGGGTGATGAGGAACCAGAGCTTCTTCTTTACTGCGGCTCATGTCACATTCTAAGAAATCAGAGCAGATAGTTATTCTCACTTTGATATGACATTCTTTCAAGAGTTCTTTCTTTCTAATCTGACGTTGTTTTGCCCCTTGCTTTCTCTTACGGAATCTCTCTTGAGCTCTCTATAAATACAATATCTACACAATTCTACTCCGTATCTACTTGAACCCAAATGAGCATCACATTTATGTATACAATATGTATACAACATATCTATATATGTAGATACATACGCTTGTGCAATCCCTTTTTCCTAGAAATAATTATTATTGTATCATGATATTGTCTCTTATCCATACGTTTACAGAGCGAATCTTATCATCTTGAAAAACAAGTAAATAAAGTAAATGAATGGTGCAAAATAAAAGGACTCGTTACATCTTCCCTCCATACGTCTCATCCAAAAATGCTATTCCTAGAA
>JAQFXU010005331.1:0-11843 GCA_034693705.1 Spatulosminthurus flaviceps | reverse complement strand
ATGCTCTCAATTCTCTCAAGATTTCTCCCTAAAATTTTAATTAAAAATTCCGTGGATTTATTCCCAGCTCCACCTGACATATTCCAACATTAATTTTGGAATTATTATTGCATATTGACAACATGAGAACCACACAATAATTCTGAAGGAGCGCGTCATAAATTGAACTTGGAAAAAATTAGCGTTGAAAAGTTTCCAGAAGTCCCCAAATATTTATGCAACGTCGGACGTTGACATTTCAACTCAAAATTATCTTTTGTTTCTTGGATTTAAAATTCAGAAGCTTCAAAGTAAAACTGGAGGAATGCAGTTTTCAGGCTCGGCGGTGAGTTAATGTAAAAATAGGAATTTGTATTTATGGGATCGCAAGGAGCCTTACGGCATATGCAAAATTAGAGCATTCCTTGAAGAAAGTACTTAGGGCAAGTGCTTTTTGCATAAGAAGCCGAGTCAACGGTGCAGGATTGTGATAAAGGCACTGGAGAAAAAATTCTAATGAAGTTCATCACCTTCACAATCCATTGTATTAAAAGAGTGGTGTTCAGGGGAGGGAGGCATCAGTAGACGAGAAGCAACCGATTTTAGCACAGTAGATCTTCTCACAAGTTTAGCTGTCGTAAGTTTTCCTTTTATTTTTTATTTCTTTTGTTCTCAAAATTCTAATTTTTTTTTACATTCCCTATGAATAAGCATTGTCGTATTCTTTTTTACTCTTTTGGAAGCCGGTTTTATTTATGTGTGTGATTTTGAAATTAATTGTTGGATTTTTTTCAGGTTTTTAAATTTTGAAAAATAATGGAGACTCAATGGAGGATGTTACATTCTTTGTGGCTGGTGTCCATGCTGGTGGTTGTAATAGCTGTGATTAATTCACCGTCGTCAGAGGCCACCATTGGGGATGGAAACGGATTGTCGGACTTGTTGGGACTAAACCGTGAGTTTATATTTATTTTCTCTTGTAGCCCCTTAAAAATGATATTCTTTCCCTGTTTTTCTTATTTTAAAAACACGGATTTTTACCAAATTCGTACCTACAATTTTATTATTTTTTGTTCTCACTTAATTTACTGCACACCGAATAGTTCAATTTAAATGCATCCACCTGTTGTTAAAAAATCTAGGGCTTAATTTGAATTGAGAAGGGTCCGGCGGATTCTCAAAAATTTATTTAAAACGTTACTGTGGTCAAATTAGACAGCATGGTTTTGTCTTTTGGGTCTATGTTACTGTATAGTTATTATTAGGTTTTGCATCGGTCGAGGTTTTAATGCATTGTCTAAAATTTCCAATTATCAACGTTCTTGGTTGCCCGTGCATTCGTAAAGGTGTGAGTGTGGCAGTAATTTGAGGCATTCCTTCATAATGCTTGTTGTAAGACAGGGCTTCGTGCTTAAAAATGCTTGGTAAAAGGTGGGAATTTCAAAAGAATTCAAAATTCAAATAACCCTTTTAAACTGAAGGTTCAAGCTAGATTTTTCTTCAACATTTTTTAAATTATTTAACTTTTTGAATTGCAAGGTTTGACTGGGAATAAGCAGTGGGATGTAGGCGAAGCTTAAAGTCTGTGTTATATTAGATTTGCATTTTTGGGATCCAAGTAATTTAAATAATATTGCAATTAATTATTTTTAGTGGTATTTATATTACAAATTATCATAGACAGTGGTTTTTAGGTGCTATCATTGCGTTACAGGGTAATTTACTCAAATGTGACTCAGATTTCCTTTACATATTTTGTAGGCTCGGTTTAGGTAATTATGTAGATAGTATTACAATTTTTAAGCATTGTAACGTTTTAACCGTGAATGCGAATGATAATATTTATTTTATTATTTTCCTTGTAGAAGACAAGGTGGATGTCAACCCAATACCTGAGGTAGACAAAAACCTGTTGGACAAGGATGATGCCCTCTTGGCATTGAAGCACAAGACAGACCCCCCGACTATCATTACCTTTGGCACGACACCGCCAACGCCGCGAACCACCTCACCTTATGCACCCTACACCCGCTACGTCCCTCCACGGTTCACCCAATGTTAAAATTAGTGACCTATACACAATTAACGCAGACAGATCTCCACCACACATTCTGACTTATAGACTAAACTAACGCGACGACTCCAAGAAAAACGACGCAACACAAAAAAAAGTAAACTCTATAACAGACAATAATTTTAAATCCATAAAAATCAATTAAATAATTATTAAATAATGAATGAAAAAATATATTTCAAAACTGTGATAAACTGTATAAAAATCAACAATAACGAGAAGAGTTAAAATGCTAGTCAAAATCTTATCCGCATTATTTGTCAAATTTTAAACGCTTATTATAGCCAAATTTTATAGCAATTCGCAATTATTGTCAATTGAATCAGGTCCAAATTTTTTAAAATTCGATATTTCGGGGAGGGGGGGATTAAGAAATTACGTAGAATTCTCTAGATAAATTTGTATACCGCGCTTGTACAGGGAATTGATGTGAGACATTTTTTTTATTGATTTTAACCTAAAAGACTGATGAAGCTACAAATAACTGAGCATAGAAATTAATAATTCAAGCGTTTGTACCTAAATCACGAAATTCGCCTAACCTACTAATTGGAAATTAACATCGGAATTAGAATGTCAAAATTTTGTCATTTTTTCTAAATTCTACGAAATTCAAAAGCTACCAAAACAGAAACAACATAAAATCCAACCCAAAAAAATAAAACCATTTTGTAATAACGTATAAATATTACTTGTAATTTTATAGATAAAAAAATAATGTATTTTAAATTCATGTGAATTGCAAAATTCAAGCAATTTTGTATTACAAAAATATATTTTTTAAACAAATCCGAAATAAAAATACACGAACCTGATTTTATATAAAATCGATTGTTTTAAATGTGCCCATTATTTTGCCATTGCATACTTTAAATTGTACTTCATTTATCTTAGCGATTTTTTAACATTGACTCATAATTTCCCATGCTCAGCATCCAACTCAAGTTATTGACTTATTATTTGATAGTTCATAAAGGTCTCATTTATTTGCGCTGCACTTTTGAGTATCTCTACATGTCCATTCATTCTTTTATAGTGTCGAAGGAAAAAAGTTAAAATAAATAATTATGCCACAAAACCTTATTGACAAGCTTAAATTAGGATTGATAGTCGAAAGGGCATTGATTGATAAAAAATTACCAGTTGCTAAACACTGCGTGGGTCACACTATTAATTGCATGTTTAACGATCAGTAACCTGTCATAATTCTTGGAAATAATTCCATGAGAACAAAGGTCATGACGGCTGTACATAATTTTTTAAACGTATTTTGAGGGTGAAGCTGACGCACTAGAGTTTGCCTATATCACAGCATAGTGAGCATAGACTATCCCTATTCCGTTAGAATTATTAGGCAGGAAACGAATGCAAATAAATGATACGCCTCTTTACATGATGTAAATGATATGCACAAAGGCTTACCATTTGTATGTATATGTACATTTTATAGCTCTAAGTTAATGACGGAGACGGAGAGAAAAAATGAATGGCATTGCCACTGCATTCAAAATCGCTTACGCCTCTGGTAATTAGATACGATGGAATTCATACAGCATAATGAGCTTTAATGTGTTGTAATGTTTGGTCACAATTAATTATCATCATCAGCGCTTATGAGGTTAGAGGGAAATTACATTACATCTGTAATCTAACATTTGCAACACATCGTGAGTGCAGTACAAGCTACGAAGAAAACTCCTCCAGAGTTTGTCAAAGCTGGGTCTGTGATAAGCAGACAAGTGTGTTGCGCAGGGTTGCCCAGTTTTAGTAGAATTGAAAAAAAAACTCGAAAGCAGTTCAATATAAGTCAAAACTTAGGATGACCCATCTCTTCTCTCACATCGGCCTGAAGGGCGGTCAAGGGGGCTGACATTTAGTTTGTCTCATCTAATTTTTCAACTACTTCACGCATCTGCCGGTTGGGTCGTCAAATGTTACAGTGCCATCGGTCCGAGTTTTGATTGCATCGTCGAAATTGCCCCGTGCATCGTTCGAATTGTCAGTTTACTGCACAATAATAATTATGGATGCATCGTCTGAAGTTGTGGTCCCATTAGTCCCATAAAGTTTGAATATGGTTAGCCCATTAAATTTTTCAGCCACATGAGTAGGAATTTGGGTTGCATCGTACAGCTTGTAAGTTACATCGGTCGAATTTTCGGTTCTATCAGTCAAAATGACAGTAACGTGGGTCAACACAAGTGTCGAGTGTGTTAGCTATAGGTGTATGAGGTGTAACTCAGCATTGCCCAGTCTTGAATGAATGAAAGCCTATACTCACAACAGCAGCAGTATATGCGTTAATATGGAAAGGATGATCAAGAGGAATGAGATCCATTTAATCTGTGTGAAATGAACCGGACAAGAAGAGAGGAGCAAGTTGATGATAAAATAATATACGTGTATAGGCATAGGTATTCACAGAGGAGTTTTGACATGTCAGTGGATTTGTAGCATTTAGCATAGGAGTTGTGTACAGAAACCATTGGCTGATAAGATAGTGCGATGATGCAATGGAAAAAGCTGATGAAGGTAATAAAAGTTACATGGATATTTCCTCTGAATTGTTCCAGACTTTTACTATAACCACTCGTAATGTACTGAGTTTTTAATTATTATTAGCTTGTTTATATAATTCCAACACCAAGTATACCTTGTTTTTTGTAGACGATATTTTTCGTGTTGTGGAATATCATTTGACAAATTGTGAACCTACGACAACATGAATTTCTAATAAAAATAAGAGGCAATAATAGCTCCGCTTCAATCTAAATTTTTTTGACAAATTAAATTAATCAAATTCTGATGGGGAAATTACGTGTGAGCAGGCCTTCATTAAGGTAGCGTATAGCAGTGTCAGTTACTTATTAGACTTTTAATTAAATTATAAAATCAAGGATATGTCATTTCAGGCATGACCGAGAATTAGTGCGGGAACATTTAAAATTCGCTACAAGGCAATGGACTCATCCTGTGGATAAAGCGGGTTGGTGGTCATTTGCGACCTTCTCATGGATGACCCGGTTGATGTACTCCTCTTACCGGCAGCCCCTTCAAGTGACCTCAATCCCCCGGTTGTCACAGAAGGAAGCTTGTCGTTTAAATTCGGACATTTTAGAACAATTTTGGACTAAAGAAATGGCTTTGAAATCCAACCCGAGTTTTTCTAGAGTTTTGTGGCTCCATTCGAAAAAATCTGTGTTGTTTACGACATTAGTTTTTTTGACGGCCATAATTTTGGGCTTCACCTCCTCGGTAAGTTTATTCCAGCAGACAAGTTGATTATGTATTTATATTTATTGAAATGACAAAAACTGCAAAGATTCTAAAATGTTTGCCAGAGATTGTGCTGGGGATAATTATTATTCATGTTATTTTTTGTGTTTCTATGAAACTATGAAAGTAAATAATTGTTGGCTCTGAAGGTAATTTTAGTTAAACGAGTTTTAGACTGGGCTTCTGACCCTGATGGGACGCTGCTAGATGGAGGGGTTCGGGTGGCACTTTTGATTGTCTGTGAATTTTTCCGGGTATTCTTTTTCACTCTTACATGGGCCTTAAGTTATCGGTGAGTTTTGTTTACAGGTTAGGAATTTATTATAACCGTGACAGTTATTTTGTTGAGGCTCATTGTCAGCTATAAATATTTTGTATGATTTTAGAACTGCCCTCCGGCTCAAGACTTCATGTATGGGGTTGCTTTATAGGAAGATATTTCGATTGTCGGATATGAGTGATAAAAATGCAGCGAAGGTTATAGTTAAAACTGAGTTATTTAGTGGAACTTTTGCTAAAATAAGTTTGTGTAAATTAATTTGGCTTTTGATTTTTTAGATTGTCAACCTCATTTCATCAGACTGTCACAAAATCTACGAAGTTGTGGTTTCCACGCAAGTGGCGATAGGAGGACCTATTATTTTGACACTAGGAGCATTCTATATTTGCTACGAGCTTGGGTTCATATCCTTAGTGGGAATGTTGGTTTTTCCTGCGTCGTATCCGTTGCAGGTGGGCTAGTATTAAAAAGGAGAAGGAAAATACAGGCGTGAGAGTGGCGACGCTTATTTTTATTTTTGATTATATAGTGGATTCTGGCAAAGGCAAGCGCAAATTTAAAGAAGAAATCAATTAATGCAAGAGACTCGAGAATAATGTACCTGACGCAGGCTCTCCACAATTTAAAATTCCTTAAGATGTTTGCATGGGAGAAACATTTCGCGAGGTTGATTAATGGTGAGTATTATTTTTGAAGGGGGGAAACGTTAGAACTAGGCTTAAGATCTGTACTTTTCAATAGTTGTTTTTTAAATCCATTTGTTAGAAAGCCGAAGCATCGAAAAGGCGTACCTTCTCAAAAGTCAGTTGTTGCATAGCTTCAGTGTTGTTTTAAGTCCGATGTTACCCCATGTGGGTGCGATAATTACTTTCGTGCTGTATATTCAAGCAGGAAATGAGCTGACACCAGCCCAGGTAAATTAAGTAGCAGTTTTCTGATTGAATTTAACTCAAATATCGACATCATATTACGATTACTCTGATATTTTAAAAATAGGGCTTCACCGCGCTGTTTCTTTTCTCACTGTTTGCTTATGCAACTCGGACGATCAGCAGACTATTAGAGCTTAGGCATCAATTTCGCATCGCTACGAAGCGACTTGAGGATGTTCTGTCCCGGCCGGAGGTCCACAGTAGTGTGCCTTACAATCTTCAGGATGACACAGACGATGCAATTCGACTTGAAAATGTTACTATTGGTAGTCGAAGGAGCTCGCGAAGTGGTGCCTCTACGGGCAGAGATTCCGATGAGGAATTGCTTACAGGCTCGGTGGACACTGAAGGTGGAGTGATCATGTTTGGAGATATAAATCTCACTGTAAAAAAAGGTCGATTTATTGGGATTTGCGGGCTAATTGGCAGTGGGAAATCGACATTTTTTGAGGCGCTAGCAGGGTCCGTTAGGGTTGAGCGCGGAAGCTTGAATGTTTTTGGGAGGATTGCTTATGTCCCACAAGAGCCTTGGGTTTTTAAAGGAAAGCTCCGTGACAATGTACTTTTTGGCGAAGCCTTTGAACCTGTTTGGTAAGCATTTTCAAAATAGAATAAATTGAAAAACCAAGTGATTGCAATTTGGCTCGAATTTTGGATCAATTGTACCCAATTATTCACCATTAATCAATGCGGTGCTACTTTAATGAATCATTATCGTTTGAAGGTACTACAACGTAATTAGTTCCTGCTGTCTCGTAAATGACTTTGGTAACTTCGGTCAAGGTGACATGACGGATACGAAAGACAACGGCGGGAACTTATCGGGAGGTCAAAAACAAAGGATATCTCTCGCGCGCGCTCTCTATCATCTTCCATCCCGCGACGTATTTCTCCTTGACGATCCTTTCTCTGGACTGGACAACCGCGTGGCCAAAACAATTTTTGAAAAGGTTGTGATGGAGCAGCTGCGGCATAATAAAACAGTTCTGCTAGCAACCCATCAGATGCAATTCCTCAAGGAGTGCGATGAGATTCTAGTCTTTTCTGACGGCCAAATTGTTGAAAGAGGCACTCATGGTGAGTTGATGTCCGAAGGACGCAGTCTGTACTCCTCATTGATCGCCGCATCGCCTACAACCGAGGAAAAAAGTTCCGAGCTGTATGAGTACGTCCAAAAATAATTTAAATACCAAATATTATTTGTAAGACACGTGCTTGCATTCATGTTTTGTTTGAAGATTAGAAGATTCCCAGATATTGGACTGTGGCACACCGACTGAGATTCCTAAAAGCCCAGGCCCTTGTAAGTTAAATGAGCATATTATCCATCCCAGTGCAATGAAAACATATTTAATTAATTATTAGTGTTGTGTAAGTGTTATTTTGAATATTTAGTAGAAAGAGAAGTCTTAACAAGGGAAACAGGAAGGATTCCTTGGAAAGCTTATGTAATGTACATAATGAATTCTGGGGGGCCTATGAATTTGGCTTTAGTCCTCATTGCATTCGGGCTCAATATTGGCTCCACTGCCTTCAGTTCCTGGTGGCTAAAAAATTGGTTCAAATCCTCGAGCAGAAATAATTATTATGACGATTTTGGAACCAATAATATTTCATCAGTTGATTTAGACTCCAACCTCGGAGTTACTTCTCAGCCTGAAGAAAATACTGTGAATTTCATTAGCGTGGACTCAGTAAATTTTTACTTCTATCGGGACTTTTACTTGGGGATTGTGGCCGTGATCCTCTTTACCAGCTGCCTACGAACGATCTTGTTTGTTTGGGTAAACTTTTTATCTTATTTCAAAATGTAAATATGAAAGGCATGAGGTGGCGCTAATTCAAGCTAAACTTTTTTAGACTACCTTAAAAGCGGCCGAAAATATTCACCAGAGTGCGCTAGTGCAGTTCTTTCGTACGAGGCTACGATCGATTGAAAAATTTGGAGCAGGAGAAGTTTTGCATTTATTTACAAGAGATGTTGGGGAAGGTAGGTCGCTTTAACAGAACTAGTGTGAAATCGATACTTTGGACTGGAATTGGCAAAGTTTTGTTTTTTTACAGTTGACAGTGGCCTCCCACATTCAATGGAATTCCTTCTTCAGAATATTTTTCTCATACTCTCAATTTTATTTATGGTTTCCTTAGTATTTCCCGTATTTTTGATCCCGGTTTTGATTTTGTTTTGTATTTTCCTGATTATAAGGACGATTTATAACGCAGCAATACGAGATCTAAAACGATTTGAGAGTGAGACGAAAACTCCAATTTTTTCTTTAATTAATGACACACTGGGTGGTTTGGGAACCATTCGAGCCTTTGGGAAGGAGGAGCAAATGATAAATCGGTAGGTTAACGTTTATGGGCGATTTCAGTTTAAAGAATTTGGCTTGAATAGCATCTTTATTATACGAGCGGCCGACCGACCCCCTTCATACTTCGCGGTCTGCATCGTGATTGGCTTAAATTACGCTCAGCGCGGGCTTGATTTAGGCTCGCCCACGGAGTGGGCTGTCTGTACTAGTTGGTTTATATTTGGATGAACTCATGTTGTAAAACCCTATGGATGTGACCGAAATGTTGACCGACTTCCGACATGATCAAAATAACCGATGCTAGCAGTTTATTAAATTGCTTCTCTGTATGTTATGGTCAAAATTTTGGTTCGTGTCTCTTAAATAGCCGGGAAATTTGCTCAAGTCGGTTGAGTCTGAAAGTTTTATCACACTGGGGAATTGTTGATAATTTTGTCGGAACCAACCTATACTAAGAATTTTGCGAACTGGCATTGAAACACTGTACGCCTTCATGTATACAGGGTTTTTTTAAGATGAGGTGTGGGTTATGATTTTTACAGTTTTGAAAGTTTGGCTGACTCAAGCCACAGCGTGTATTACACATTCATCTCTGCCATCCGGTGGTTAGCCTTCCGATTAGACTTGTTGGCTGTGAGTGTGACTGCGACGACAGCAATCTTAGTATTAGTTTTCCATGGCGTGGTGCCTCCTGCTTCTTGTGGATTGGCGCTCTCTTATGCAGCGCAACTCTCAGGAATTTTCCAGTTCACTGTTCGTATGGCGTCGGAAGTGGAAGCGAAATTCGTTTGCGTTGAGAGACTCAACACTTTCTTAACAATGAGTCAGCCTGAAGAGGACGAAGAGGGGCGCCCTGTAGCAAAGAAATTCGCGTCTTCCGATTCATCGATCACAAATGGACCTGCACATCCAAATTGGCCCTACTCTGGAAGGGTCAAGTTTGATTCGGCCACTCTCTCGTACTCTACTAGTAGTTCCCCTGTACTGAAGGATTTGAGCTTTGAAGTGAATCCTGGAACTAAAATTGGTAAGCCGCGCTCATAACTTTTCATTCATTTTTTAAATTAAAATTTTACGGCGGTAAGCAATAAAGCCAATTAATGTAGGTATTATCGGAAGAACCGGTGCCGGTAAATCATCTATTGGCGATGCGCTCTTCCGAATAAAGGAACTGCGCTCTGGTCACATCCTTCTAGATGATGTAAACATTACAAATGTCCCATTGGTGCGCTTGCGCAATAGTCTTTGCGCTATCCCTCAAGATCCCGCCATATTCAAAAACACTATCCGGTTTAATTTGGACCCTGGCAACAACCATTCAGACGAAGGTCTGTGGCAAGCATTAGAAAAGGTCGGGTTGAAGTCCTCCGTCGACTCTTTAGACACCGATGTAGCTCTTAGCATCGGTCAAAAACAACTACTTTCCATTGCCCGGGCCATTTTACGTCCCTCAGTTGTAAGCTCTTGAAAAATTATTCGTCGTTCGCTATTCAAGTAGGTTACGTCTTATACACGTTCTGCTTCCTAGGTAATCTTCATCGACGAAGCCACATCAAATGTCGATGCGGAAACCGCCAGCACAATCGACCGGCTTATCGTTGAGGAATTCAGCGCATCAACGATTCTCATCGTTGCGCATCGCCTTCAAGCCCTCAAGTATTGCCAGTATTTACTAGTCATGGAAGATGGAGAGGTTGGTTTAATTTTTGAATATTATCACGAAATGTCATCTTGAAATTTGTTTTTATGTTATTCCCATTAATTTTAACCAATCGGCAATCCCAGTACACTTTAATATTCACATTTTTTTTGCAGTTAAGAGACTTTGGTCCTGTTGATGTAATCGCTCGGAAGCCCGGATTTTTAAACCATTTCGAGAAGTTTGAGAACATTCCATTATGAAAATCACCTACCAACATCACGCTATTATTATGTGTATCATTTCGTTAAATTTTCAACAAATAAAAAACCATTATTTTAAAAATTACGCTGAAGTCTACAGTAATAATTATAAACACTTGCTGGGTTTTATATTTATAAATTAATTTAGCGCAGGCATGTGTGTAGCCTATAATGCAGTTATGATAGCGCATTCGGTATTGCCAATGACTTTCCCTGAAAATTTAACGTATTGATTTTATCGAAACTTCCTTATATTAAAACTAGAGGGCAAAGAGTGGCATAAAATTTCTTCTTATTTTTCATACGGTGGCAATTTGAACTTGGAAAAGTGGCGTTCTCCAATATCTGTTGACAACAAACCGTAAAGTTACATAGCCGATGCTTTGGAAAAAAAGCTGAGAGTATTTTCCTTTTTCCGTTCAAACCGGGGACTTAGGCATTCTCGAAATAAATTCTACAAATGATATTTATGGATTTCATTGCTAAAAACGTTGTAGGTTTTGTTACTGCAACTTTGGTAAGAAACTTATTAAGAAACTTTCAAATAAATGCAATTATTATTATTATTGTTGTTATAGCTAACATACATATTGGAGTAAGAACGACTCCCTCTCTCACTCATCAATACAAGATCTGAAATGTAATTATTGCTGGAAATTTTCTAAGGTAATAATATTTAACGCGGTTACCTCTGGTAAAATGCAAAAGAAGCCACAAAAGTCTAAAGGAATATAGGTATACACTTCAAGATATAGCTCTTTTTGAAATCCCTCTCACAATATTGAAAGTTGCTTTGACAGAAAATATTAAAGTAGGAATACTTCAAGCAAGCCTTTAATTATTTAGCTACACTTGGGGAAATATAACCGCGTATAGGTAGAATCATCGAGGATTCTATACAGTCTAAAAAGTACCTGTAATAAAAGTCATTTGAAGCTCAAACACCCACTCAACTCTGTCCACATACAAATGTCAATCAAAACATTTACGAATAATGTACATACGTCATGGAATTTCTAGAAGTTTCCAGAAGCAGCTCTATTTAGTAGAAAGGTGAGTTTCTTCGGGTGAGGTAGTAATAACAT
>JAQFXU010005330.1:0-11844 GCA_034693705.1 Spatulosminthurus flaviceps | reverse complement strand
CACGGGGTTTACTACACTCACCATGGGCTTGATTTAGGCTCGCCCACGGAGTGGGCTCTCCCTGTGCTAGTTATTATTATAGTAAACAATGTAAGGTGGCCATATTAATTTATATTATATAATTAATACTCAAAGAAATTAACTCCAGGTAATAATACGGTTTTATGCCATAACGACCATAAATGATAAAGCGTAACTAATCACGAAATAACACTAAAATGAGGTTGTGGAGGTTATATACATGGGAATGTACATACGAAATACCCGAATGCCCAAAAACCCAGGGATTTTGCCAATACTGGTTATTTTGGGTGAATCCAATTTAGTGAAACAACACGCCGTTACATTTTTTATTTGAAGGCGAAAGTCACTCATGACCTTCTCGTCCTATCTCCAACCAAGATGTCACTGGGGAACTACGTGGTTTTGAATAAGGGACTGCTTTTGAAGGTATACATACAAAAAATAAAATTAACCCAATAAATCTCGTTTTTGGACAATAATTTATAATTTTCAAAATTTTTTTTTACTCTCAGATATTCTACCTTGTGGTAACATACATGATAGTCCTGGCGCAGTTTAGCAACAACAGTCAAGAATCAATGAAGCGTGGCTGATAATAGCCGTAAAACGTTTGCCTTAAAATTTCTAGTCAAACGAGTAGTTGTCTGTAAATTCACACGTGTATATATAAAAGGCAGGGTTGGCAAGTGTGAAGTATTAGGTTAGATAGAATTGGATAAAAGCAGTTTGACAATTTTCTACACGAATAAATGATCTACCGTGCAGTAGTATACATATATATACTTAGCTTTGACCGAAAAGGTTGTAAATATGTCAGAGATAGTCAAGAAGGGACGTTTTATTCTTTAACTTAAATCCATAAAAATATACATATTATCCGCCTTGTCAGTTTGTACGAAATTGTAACAAAAAAAATATACTTTAAAATTAAATAATCTATATGCAGTATCCGCACACTAATTCTCTTCGATTGGATTAAATATAAAAGTATTCAGTTTAGGAATTCTCGAGAGAGGGCATATATGTATCATGTGTATCACTGCTGGAGTAAACTTTGCATTGGATTGGTATGAAAAGTTTCTAAACCTATTGAAACACAGTATAATACGCGTGTAAAAATTCAAAGAAATCCATGTTAAATTCCTCGGTGCAATTCTTTTAAATTAATTTACAAACCATATTTTCGTACATAATAATAACATATTCAGTAAAAATAATTTAATTGCTGGCCAATTTTAACATCTCTGGCCACAAATTTGTTGAGACTTTATTTCATATGTAAATCTTGCGCAGATGCGGGAGCTGATATTTAGGCACTTGATTGCTGCCCCAATTTTCCAAATGCAAATTTTGGAACTTGAGGACTTAAATTTGGCATAAGCCTCAGACTCAGCAACTTGAAGGGCAGAGACAGATCCTAGCGCAAAATCGTAACGGTAATAATCAGTAATTCGTTTATTAGATGCGACATTTTCATTGTTTTTTTTGGTAAATACTTCACAGGTTTGGTTTAATAGCTCAATTTAAACACGTAAATCCTTCCTTATATTTGTAGTCATAAACGTAACCAGAGTTTTTAGCATTTTAACGTTACAATGTTCACTACTTGTGTTGGTTGTATCGTCGACAGTTATCCTATTATTAATCCCTCCATAGCTTCGCACTTGAATAAGAGGCTAGATCATGGCTATCCAAATACCTGAATATTTCTGTATAAAAATTCGATTGCAATTTTGCTTAATCTTCCATCTACCAAAGTCTCATGAAAAAATTAAAAGCCAAGCCTTAAAGGTACGTATTTCTTTTCAATAGCGATGAAATATTTATAAAGGTTTGAACAAACATAATCAAAGTTCAGAAACGAAGGATTTTCTTGTGATTCAATAATTATTTGCAAACTTTAGCATTTTTAAAGTTAAGTCGTTGATTAGATCAAACTGGAAAGTAAGGGAAATAATTTTTTCCGGAACAATGATGATACTCACTAGATAACTAGCACGTATGTATTATTAGTATGAGTATTATTACGTATGAGTCAAATATAGAGTTAAACAGAGCAATGATTGGATTAGTTCGAATGGTAAATTGCCAACACCCATGTAAAGGGTACTCAGGATATCTATACATATATACTCATCAGATTATCGTTGATAAATTACTACGGTTGAACCGAGAAGAAATTTTCTAGTAACACAATAATTGTGAACTTGCACAAATTAAAATATATATAATATATATTTTATAGCAAGTGCCAGTTTTTGAGAGGTAGTAGTATATGGTTTTCTTGATCTTGCTGCAGTTTGATGAAATCCTTGGTAGGTTGCAATGCTTTCTCCAAAACTTTTTGTAAAAATTAAAGCAGATTATTAAATTACAAACAAGTTATTATTGCATTACTAGACCTCGATATACTTTGCAAACGTACAATATCTAGGAGATTTGATTAACCATAACATTTACTGCACTCAGCGTAGAGTTATAACGGTGTAAGATGCTGAAATGGTAACATTTTAGCTATCACAATTGCTAATACTTAAAGTTTTAGACGTCCGAGGCCCGAAGTTACAGGGAATGAGTTTGAGCGACTTGGGTACAACATATGGTCTACCATATGGTCAAAATAGATGTCTTAAGGTAAAATGGCTACCATACAGCAAGAATGACTTTCTGTTAGTTAAATGGTTAATCTTTTATGGTTAAAATTTGCCATGCTGCCAAACTTTTTAATTGAATGTCTTTTGGTTGAAACGGCAAACCTTTTAGAATGGCTGATTTGTGTTTAACATGCCCTAACATCTTTTGGATGAAAATGGACGCCTTTGGTTAAATAGCCTGCCTGTTAAAACTACCGTTAAATATGTGTCATTACGTATCTGCCTTTTGCTCTATTACCACATGCAAGTAACGCACTGCAGGGTCACACTCGGAGACCCCCCACTAGATGAATTATGTGAACTGCCCCTTAGCTTCAGAAAAATATTTCAGGTTGCATCACAATGACATTCCATTTTTCGATTTTTTAAATTTTGTTTGTGTTACTCATAAATGAAAAGAACTTGAATCTGTTATCCACCTTAACAGAAACTTTAAACTTTAAATAAGTGGTTTGCACTGTTTGCCGTAATAAATGCAGGGTTGTCATTGTCAAAACATTCGTTGCATTTAAAATCCGTCCCTTCAGTTAAAAACTCCAAGCTCAATAAGTCTGATAGAGAAAAAAATTTGATACAAATCATTATTATTACAATTCTGTAAATTTAACGTTTTTTAATGAACACAACATTTCCAAAGGCATTTACGATGAAGCTTAAAAAGAGAAGGATTTTTTTATAGGAACTTCTTGATTTTTTTTTGTTGTACACAATTTGGTTCCTCTGCCATTTCCTTACCTCTGCAGGAGTGAAAAACCGCCGTTCCCCGTTCACACAACGTTAAAAGATTCCACATCTGCGGCCACCCCCGCTCCTATGGTGAACATATGATGAAATATTTGGCAAAAACTTGCATTTTAACATAAAGCTTCAGAAAAAAACTGACACTTCATTTTTGGACAAAATATGAATGACCGCTGTGGATCGTAGCCAAAATTTTTGCCTAGAAGGGAAAAAAATATTATTTTTTCTGCCTGAAACCATTATTGTCTTACACTCGCACATGTTGATTTCTTATACGTGTACTGATTAAGATATATTTGACAAGAGTAATGCATGCCATTTGCATGTAAGAAATTTAATTGAGAGCGCATAATTGTGTAACAAGAAGCTGATCTACTCGGACAAGGTTACTCCTAATCTAAGATGTTACTCCTAATCGAAATATAATGGGACAATTTAACAATGCTGACTTAAATATAATATTGCAAACCGGTGTGGTAAGCAGGCTCACGGCCATGAACCGAGCCTAAGAAACAATTACTATTTTTATTTTTATTATACCTGGGTAAATGATTTCCTTAAATGAATACTCAGTGCAAAAACGGAATAGGTTTCCTGACTCCACCTAAAAACCATTGGGATGTTCCTACCCTTTCCCAAGAGGACGGATGCACCATGTATGAATGCATGTATGTATATTTTGAAGGTCCTAAAGGCTTAGAAAAAAGAATATTCTAACAAATCATAAGTATCAGAAGTTGTTTACCTCTGGGAATCACAAGGACCGATAGACTACAATAATTTGTGTTTACTTTTGTTTATTATTAATGAGTGCACTCATCGTTAAATTTAATGATGCCCTTCCTTCATCTCAAGGCTCGTCAGTAGGCGAATTGGTTGCTGCTGCATAAAATAAGACAATTACGTGAGGGGATTAAGGAAGATTGTATCTTAGAAAAATATTAGGAAAAATTTACTAAGAGTCTTTCTGTCTTTCCATGGAGTTCTATCGCAAAAAGTTTCAAAAAAACTGGATAATTTGCATGATTTATGACTGTGTTTCAAAAATCATCCCAATTTTCTTAGGATCAAACTCCAAGATATCATTTGTCTTTAACTTGGAGAAGGCAGAGTTTGAGAAGAAATTTCCCGAAATTTGCAAGCCAAAACTGGAGATAGTTGACTTATTCACACCAGTGATAAAATCCTTGAGAGTACTTGGAACCTGTCCATTAATTGTCAACGAGAACGAAATTGAAAGAAAACAACAGCACAAATACTTGGTAGAATGCCACTGGAAAACAGCAGCAAGCATTTTTATTGGGTCGTTGTCCATTATTTTTTGGCTTTTGTTTTTGTGGATTTATGCTTTACGCTGCTCGTTTTTGGGATTGGAGTAAGCTCAAAAAATTTTAATAAAAAATATTAAAGATGCATTGAGTAATTTTGTCACCTTTTGAATTCAAGGTTGAGCCCAAATAGCACTTGTTCACTGGATTTGCCTCTGAAAAAACTCCAAGATGGGAAAACTGGCCTGATTTCTTTAGAAATGATGACTTGGATCGGTCATTTCATTATCCCAGTTGCCCAAATCACGGACATTATCTTTGGATGGATGGCTTGTAAAAAATTTGCAAAATGTTTGGAAAATTTCATGAAAATAGAAAAAGTCATGGTGGAGAATTTCGGGGAGTTCTGGAATTCTGGTACAATTGACAGGCTTCGAATATACCGGAACAAGCTCTTGGTCATATACATTACCTTACCCACCTTCATATTTACCATGCTTGTGAACTGGGTAATGGCCACTGAAGGGGTTTCCATTGGCTACAGAATCGCCATCACGATGGGCTTGTTCCAATGTTTCTGCATCCCTTTACTAGAGGACGCGAGGGTTATTCTCTGTTACATGATTTTTGCGAAGATGTTGGAACAGGTATGTTACTGCAATTAACTTTTTTACCAGGATTAAACCAATACTAGTTTTGGAAATTTAGGTAAAGGCAGCTACAAAAGCTATTGCAGTCGAGAATTTCGAAAAAGCCGAAGGAGGGAATTGCATGAAGGAATTACGAAGGATCTTAATCCTGATTCGAGACCACTGCGAGGCTTGTTGTGATTGGCAGAAAAATCGGGAATTGATGATCGTAGGAAATTCCATCTTTACCATTACTTTGGTTCTGTATCTGGCGGCGTATTCTAGTGATCAACAGGCAGAAGGGGACAGTCTAAGAAATAAGATTGTATGCGCGGGCTTTGGCGCCTTTCTCATTGCCAGAATTTATTTGAAGGTCCTGCTGGCTGAGAAAGTTACATTTGAGGTTTGGAATTTCGGATCTCTTCATATTTAATTTACTTTTAAAAAACACTTAAATTCCTTTAAATTTAAAATGCTGATTTTTGAGGAGAGAGGCATTGCAAAGCAGTGGATGGTAACGGTGACGGAAACAAATGATTTCTGATAAATTAATGTGCATAAATAATGACAAAACATTTTTCTTTCAGCAGGTAATGTTTTTAAAAATTTTTTTTAAAAGCTACTGCTGGTGAAAACGTTTTTTAAGGAAAGTGGATGTTTATATTTAATTACGCTGCTTATACTGAAGTGCGTCTTATAAATTCCTAGTTTAAATTCAATTTTTTAAGGAGAGAGGCATTGCAAAACAATTGATGGTAACTGTGACAGATACAAACGATCCGATCCTGATGTTTGAGGTAAGGAACCTTGATAATGTTACTTCGGCTATACTAATGTAAGTAAAATAATAAATTTTTTGGTCGTTACTGTAACTCTAATTCATTTTCAGGCGAAAGTCACGCATGACCTCCTGGTCCTATCCCCAACGAAGATGTCACTGGGGAACTACGTGGTTTTGAATAAGGGACTGCTTTTGAAGGTAAACAAACAAAAGTTAAATTAGCCCGATCAATCTCGTTTTTATCAAGAATTAACAATTTACTCTTTTTGACTCTCAGATGTTCTACCTTGTGGTGACATACATGATCGTCCTGGCGCAGTTTAGCAATAACAGCCAAGAATCAATGAAGCATGGCCAATGACAGTCGTTACAATTTTGGCGGAAAAATACTAGTCAAATGCGTAGTCCGTTGTAATTGCACATGTGTAAATAAATGGCGATTAAACGTATCTCTCATGATATGTCCCATTTTCAAAAGTGTATTAAGTTAGTTTGGCACCAATCTTCCCTCGTATTTGAAATCTCTCACGTGTTATTTGTTAGCCTCTCTGGTTATAGCTGGTGTTCTGCAATGCCAGTGGATGCTCGCTGGTAAGAAATGATTTCACGCGAGATTTGCCAGTTTTTCCACTGTAGTGGGAGGGTATAGGGCATGTGAAGAAGAAGGGCGGGACTGGCTATCTGACCATTTTATTAGGTCGTCTGAACTCTGAACCGCGTAGTAGAACCCTCCACAAAATGTTGTGTCGCAATTTAACGCTGTCTTCATGTAGCGCTCCTGTAGAAAACTGGCATTTCTACTGGAATTTTTACAACTGGCTGCGCAATGGTGCCAACGTGAATGCTTGTTTCCGGCAGGGGTGGTCCAGTTCTGAATTTAGTGTAATAACGATCATTTCCAGCACAAAACTTGCCTACTCATTCCTTGCTAGTGAGCATCCACTGGCATTGCAGAGCCCTAGTTATAGCACCCGCGTTGTAGCAAAAAACGCCACTAGATGCGACAATGCTTTTATTGTATTGCTCCAAATACATCACTATAGGCTTTTGGAGTTAAATAGTAATGTAAATTATGTCAAGCTTTAAAATGAATAATAAACACCAAGCAATGGGAACAATTAGAATTGCATAATTTTTTATGTCCTCTGATCACAGCAATTACGACTTCATCGTATCAGCGTAGTTTGTGGCAGATTACAACTAATTTTTACTCATCTACAATCAAGTCACATGCAAACAGTGTTTGAAATTTCCAATACAGTCTCCATCCATGCATGACCAAGAAATAACAAGAGTATTTTTCTCTCACATAGTTTCTGAGTGTAGGATAGGAAGAATAGAGTCGGTGGGTTACGGTAAGGTACTTGTCGCGGGAGTTGCAAATATAATACATGACGGTGACGGTATATAAACGTTCCGCTTTTGCAATGTACACACCCTCGGTAAATAAAACTTTCATGAGTGAATTTTCTTGGTCAAGAATGCAATCAATTTATGAGACAAAATCATCGCGAGCAAATGTTTCGCATAGCCGAGAGAGCGAGACTCAAAAATTCCAGTGGACCAAATTCAACGAAAAAACTCATTTATCAGGGGATTCCTCAACAGACGTCCGTGGAGAAACAAAGATGGAGCCTCGTCCTGATTCCAATGACATTTCCATCTCTTATCCTTCGACCACACCAGTAAAGCTTTCTAAAACTCAGAAAAATCCCATCGTCGAGGAGCCTAATGCCGCTGGGAATCTTTTCTGGCCGATTATCTGCCTCCTAAAATTCACCGGCAATTGTTCTTTGTCATATATTCCAATTGGCGAGAACCAACCTAAGAATGGAGACTCGCCTGGTCGGAAATTAGACAAGGCTAGGTTGTACAAAATATTATTTTTGTCGAAGTCTACGATGCTTTCCTTTGCTATTGGAATTTTAGCTCTGGTAATATGGACAATCAAACTATACGAAAATATTCTGGAACAAGATATCCTTCATTGTCCGTAAGTAATTTTTTTTTTTACATAAATACATGTACATCTTTTTGCACTAAAAGTTCGTGAAAACATCACAAATGCAATTTTTTTAAATTGAAATATTTTAGCATTTTAAGCTCCTACTACACACTTCACCATTTTTTCAAAAGGGACTCTTCCTCAAATGCTGCGCGGACATCAGTTGATCACACGGTGAAGGTGATGTTTTGCTGTGCTTATCTTATGCAAGCCTTGGAAATCATATTTGCTTGGCTAGAGTCCAAAGATTTGGGGAAGTTCCTAAATAAGTTTCTTCAATTCCAAAAGGATTTTTCTCAAGCATTCCCCTTGGCTGAAAAACACTTGCCACGGCCAAATATCAAGGAGATACGAAATTTGTTTCTTCTCTTCTACATAACAATTCCCTCATTACTGGGGATGACCACGTTGTATTCTTTTAATTCGCTACCACACTTCTCTGTGCTAGGATTTTCGACCACAATCCTAATCAATCTTCAGTGTACTTTTGTAAGTTTGCTGGAAGATGCCAAAGTTATCTTGTCTTACCTTTCCTTGGGTGAGGCCTTCAGGCAGGTAAAACTTACAAAATTAGTCAACGTGTAGAAACCTCAAGAATTTCTCGGAGTTTTCAAACAGTTTTCTCTCTCAGTTTTCCAATTTTTCTCTGGATTTTGTTGGTGTTACAGATCAAGTTAGGAATAACTCATTCCTTACAGTTTGAGTCACTAACGGAGGAAAAAGTCAAGTCTTGGAGAAAAGTGATTCATCATGTCCGAATGCAAGTGAATTATGCCGGGCAATGGCAAAAGTCTCATCAGCTAATGCTTTTAGTGGGGCTCATCATTCTTATGACCTGTTCAGCCTTCATGATTCTCCTTAGTTCTGAGCACTTCCCCATTACAGATAACACCTCCTTTTCCATCTTTGTGAAGATCGGATACATTCTGTTGTTGGGAATGAGGATTTATTTGAAGATCTACGCAGCTAATGTGATTTCTCAGGAGGTAATAAAATATTCTTACAAAATATCAACTATGTATACTATTTTCCAAAACGCTTAAAATACAATGATTTTCTAAACATTTTACTATATGAAACCGGAATTTGAATTTTTATTTGTAAGGAGTCACTCATTGCAAGGGAGCTCATCATTGCATATGTTCCTATACTAGATCTTGCTACTCAAATTGAGGTGAGTCTTTGGTAATTTCAACTCTCCCCTATCGTATTTTAAATTGTACTTAAAAAATTATAACGATTTTATGTTTTATTCACTTCATTATTGAAAAAATTCAAGGTAAAATTTCTCCTTGACATGATAAAGCAAAAGCCATGCGTAATTAATTTCGGGAGCTACGTCACGCTGAACAAAAGTTTAATTTTGGGGGTAAGTGTCCTTTAATTGCAAAAGTCACACATGACCTTTCAACATTATTAAGTCTGGCTTTATCATTTACAGATCGCAGGCCAAGTGGTCACGTATCTTATTGTCCTACTGCAGTTTTACCAATCGTAATATGTAGCTGTACGTTTTGGGTGGAAGTGGAGAAAATTATTATTGTTATGTCCGCCCAGAACCATTGTATTGTATTTTATTACGTTCTTATGTACATATGTATTTTCCCATCACATATGTATGTATTGATTAAAAATATTTTATGAGAACATAAATTATTGTACGTCAATTAATTGAATTAACGTGAAAAAACGTTACACAAATATTACGAGTACACAATTTCTGAAACATTAGATTGGACTACATCCACGTGTTAAGCTATATTATTACACCTAATTGGAATATAATTGACAAAATTAGTCATAAATGAATATAAAGTGCAAACACGGAATGGAAATACTGACTCCACCTAAAATCCATTGAGATATTCCGACCTATGCAGTAGCGGACCGATGAACTCAAATAATTTGTGTTTGTCTTTGTCGATAATTGAGTGCATACGGGCCATTAAATTTTATCAGTCCCGTCATCTCAAGCCTGGTCAACAGACGACTTGTTTGCTTTTCTAATGATCAAATATGTGCGGAAATTAAGGGTGAAAGCATCAAAAGAAAACAAAATTCGCAAAATTAACAAAGTACTTTGTCTCTCCATGGATTGCTTTCGAAATAAGTTCCAATCCAGCTGGATAATTTACATTATTTTGGAGTCCGTTTGTAAAATCATGCCTTTTGTCCCAATTTTCAAGCGACTAAGCTCCAAGATATCCTTCGTCAATAATTGGGAGAAAGAAGATTTTGAAGAAAAACGGCTTAAAGAAAGTTGCGAGGAACAAATGGGGGTTGTGGATTTATTCAAGCCTTTGATAAAATCCTTGAGAGTACTTGGATCCTGCCCTTTAATTGCTAAGGAGGGTAAAATTGGAAGAAAACAAAAGCCAAAATATTTGTTGACATGTCATTGGAAGACTGGAGCGAGCATTTTCATTGGAATCTTGTCCATTATATTTTGGCTATTGTTTCTATGGATTTACGCGTTGAGGGGCTCGTTTTTAGGATTTGAGTAAGTTTAGAAAAATTTTGTAAAAAAATTGGAAAAACGCATTTAAATACGAATTTGTCGTGTTTTATATTAAAGGATGAGCCGGAATAGCACTTGTGCATTGAAACTAGACGCGCATCTCAAGAATTACCAAGAAGGAAAAGCTGGACTAATTTCTTTGGAAATGATGACGTGGATCGGTCATTTCATTATCCCAACTGCCCAGATCATGGACATTATTTTTGGATGGATGACTTGTAAAATTTTTGCCAGATTTTTGGGAAATTTCTCGAAAATAGAGAAAGCTTTGGTGGAGAATTTGGGGAAGTTCTGGAATTCTGGTACAATTGATCGGCTTCGAATTAACCGGAACAAACTCTTGATCGTTTACATTATCCTACCCACAACTGTATTTGCAACGCTTGTGAACTGGGGAATGGCTTCTAACGGAGTTCCGATTAGCTATAGGATCGTCGTCACCATGGGTTTGCTCCAATGCTTTTGCATTCCTTTACTAGAGGACGCGAGAGTCATTTTGTGCTACATGGTTTTTGCCAAGATGTTGGAGCAGGTAGGTACTTGGAAACAGCTTTTAGTTTTCAGAAAAACATTCTTGAAAAAATATTATGAATTTAGGTGAAGGCAGCCACAAAATCTATGGCAATGGAAAATTACGAAAAAGCTGCAGGGGGAAATTGTATGAAGGAATTACGAAGGATTTTAATCCTGATTCGGGACCATTGCGAGGCTTGCTGTGATTGGCAGAAAAATCGGGAATTGATGATCGTGGGAAATTCCATCTTTACCATTACTTTGGTCCTGTATATGGCAGCGTATTCTAGTGATCATCACCCGGATGGGGACAATCTAATGAATAAATTAGTTTGCGCGGGCTTTGGGGCCTTTCTCATTTCCAGAATATATTTGAAAGTTTTGCTGGCTGAGAAAATTACATTTGAGGTATGGGATTTCTCGTAATTTTCCAAGCATAAATTTCCAAGTGTATATTAAAAATTTGAAAATTTTTTTATAATTGGGATGTGAAATGCTTGAAAAAAATGGTTTTGCTAATTAAAATGGTTGATTTTTTAAGGAAAGAGGCATTGCTAAGCAGTTGATCCTAGCCGTGACAGATACGAATGATCCTCTCCTCGGATATGAGGTAAGGAGCCCTTATAAGATTATTCAGGGGAAAAATTCATGTGTACAAGTTAAATGTGAAGCATTCACGAATGTTCATTAAAAACGTAACATGGCGGGATT
>JAQFXU010005329.1:0-11846 GCA_034693705.1 Spatulosminthurus flaviceps | reverse complement strand
ACGCGGGAATAGGGCTTCAACATAAGAATACATACATAAAACCTCTCGCAGCCTTTCTCAATTAGCATAGAACCCAGAAATAAGTAAATAAACATGGAAATGAATGAATGCAACATAGATAACAACAAATGCAGGTCAAATTCCACACCATATAAATAAATATAGTTCAATTGAGATTGAACACTAATAAATTCGAAAATATGGAACGTACCTGGTTGGAAGCCATTTCTTTTGATAAATGTCTTAAATGGTTAGGAACCGTTGACAAAATAGAAACTGTTCCGTAAAACTGCACTTCTTAACAGGTTTATAAGATAGAACTAATGATTGGATGGCACAAATTGTTAATAATCTTTCACTTAATATGAACTATTTTTAATGTAAATAATAGTTATCATTCTCGTAAATATTGAAACTGATTTGATTTATTCCTTAGAGAAAGCAATTTACGCAACCTTATTTCTTTAACTCAAAATTGAAGAACATGAATGTAGTGAGCTTCAGAGCCTTTTATAGTCCACTGACAGTGTAAATGCAAATGTTTAGTTCGTAGCCGCTTAAATAATCCGTCATAGGTTTTTACACATGATGACGATCTGACGTAACTCTTTTGTAACTTTAGCTCTCAGAACGAAAATTTCGGATAAAATTATCAACACTGATAAAAGTAAACATAATAAATACGTAACAATTACAGCACAGCTAAGTAAGGTGACGGCTCTGATTTGATCACAAATAGAAAGCGGATGCATTTATTACTTTATTATTATGTATCTTATTGCATTAAACGTTTTACGATATTGCAACTTCATTACTTCGGTAGTCTCAGTTACGCAAATTCAAAGCGCACTCGAATTTAAAAGCTTGGAAAAATACACATGAAGGTTTCTTTGCATTGCATTCATCTGGTTTTTGCTTCTCACGCATGTGTTAATGATTGTGGTTACATCTTTTTAGAGTCTCCTACTTGTACTGGTGTTATCTGCTTGTACACGTGTTGTGTCATCTCTTCATCAAAAAGTATAATATAAATCGATTGTATTTTCATCATTTGATGTTATTTATAAATACATTTCTAAATAAAACGTTAAAACTATTTTGTTTAATGTACGTACATTTTGAAAAAAAACCTGGCCGACAGAAATATTAGTGAATCGCTTCGAATGAAATATTTTACAAGTTGCTTAATATCCGTGAAATTAATTATTTAACTTCGTTATAAAGGTCAACATTCTTTATGTGATATATCTTGTTTCATAATGAATTCTGGTTTTGAAAAATCAACAATAATTATAATGATTTGGTTTGGATAAATATTATCATTATTTTTATCCCTATGCATGCTTTTCCTAATTTGAGAAGAATGGGTGATGGACAGTTTCGCTAGATTTGCTTAATGGATGAGCAATTGACAAAATACATCTAAAATGCCAAGAAAAAAACGGAAATCAAGTGCGGACCGACGAAATCAGAATAAATTGACAAAAAGGAAAAAATTAGCTGCCGATAACGACACAGCCAAAGAATATAATACAAACAAACGCCGTAACGCGCGAGTCAACACTGATATACGTGAAAGAGACAATAAAAAAAATCTTCAAAGCCAGAAGAAAGCTAGGTCCGTGGAATTAAACCGTTTGAAAGAACAAACCGTCGATTCACATCGACGTGCAGAAGCAAGGCTAAAAGAGGAAAAGAAGAAACAAGACAACATTGTTCAAGGTACTTCACGGAGAAAAAGCAGGGCAAATCCTTCAACTCGTGAACATGAACAGACCAAGAATACAAAACTACGTGCTGGAGCAAGACAATGTCAATTAAAAAGGCAATATGACAACGAGGTTCAAAGAAAATCGCGAATAAAATCAAGGGCAAATCCTTCAACTCGTGAAGTTGAACAGACGAAGAATACAAAACAACGTGCTGGAGCAAGAAAATCTCAATCAAAAAGGAAACATGACAACGAGGTTAAAAGAAAATCACGAATAAAATCAAGGGCAAATCCTTCAACTCGTGAAGTTGAACAGACGAAAAATACAAAACAACGTGCTGAAGCAAGAAAATGTCAATCAAAAAGGAAACATGACAACGAGATTAAAAGAAAATCACGTAGAAAATCAAGGGCAGATACTAGATCCCGTGCATTAGAACAGAAAACGAACACGGAAGCGAGAACGTTAGCTCGAATATCCACACCGGTATTAAGGCGTGATACCATGACCCAGCAAAAGAGTCGTAGAAAAATTCGTTTGAATTTAAAAAATCGAAGTCAGGAACAGGCGAAAAATTCGATCAATAGAGCAATTAGAAGAATGAGGAATTTGGATCGCGAGAGAGATAATGTTGTTCAAAAACTCTCAAGACGAATAATGAGAGATGATCCTATCAAAAAGCAAAAAGAGCAAAAACGTAATTCTTTTTTGCGTTGGCGTCAAAGAAGGCGGAAATCAAAAAAAAGTGAACACGCTTCTAATTCAAAACGTAGAATGGAGGCTCGATTGCGCCTTCGAAGTGATTTCAAAAAATGTTTGTTATCGTTTAGGGAATCCACCAATTGTGGTCCAGTCATTATTTGTATTTGTTGTGGTGGTCTTTGGTTCAAAAAGTCAGTGGTGAAGGTTTCATCTATACCAGTTTCACCCATTTCTGACCAAGTTAAATGCTTAGCAAACAAAACCGATTTTATATGCTTATCTTGTCTGGACTCAGTGAAACGAAACAAACTACCCAGACTTTGTATTTCTAATGGATTTCGTTACGAAAGTATCCCGGCTGAAGTTTTAGAACTTACTTTATTGGAGGAACGATTAATTGCAGGCCGAATCGCTTTTATGAAAATCTTAAGCTTGGGATGTGACCGGCAGTGTGGTCTTCGAGGAAATGTGGTAAATATTTGGAACCCGATAAATTCATCAATAAACCAACTTCCTATCCCACCCTCGGAAAGCGGGACAATTCTTGTCCATTTTATGAGACGTATGACCGACGCCAACCCATATTTTGCTGAAACTATACGTCCTAGAAAGGTGATAAGTGCTGCAAATATACTTGTACAGACTCCAGCATATCAAATAGAAGGATTCACTGTTGATGAAAGCTGGAGCAAATTTGGCGAAAATGAAACCATTCCATTTGATACAACAATCTATTGCTCACAATCAGAGGATATCGATCCTCTCGAAATCGAAGTTTCAACTGAACATTTGGAACACGAAAGCGAAGCTGTGAATGACACACTTGTTTTTGATTGTCAACAAATTTGCAATGAAGCTCTGAGATTATGTCCTGGGCAAAACCAAAACCCAATCCCAATTATTCAAGACAACCTGGCGGAGATCTTAACTTTTCCTAAAATTTTTGGAGGAAGATTAAGACCATTCATAGACGGATTTAAGCCTACGTACTCCGAAGTGGCGAAATCTGAAGCAAGAAGATTTGACCGAAGAGGTTGCAAGCCCATGCATCTCTTGTATGCTTTTAAACGGCTGCAAACAATCCAAATCTACAACGCTGTTAGTACGAGCTTGAGAAAATCATCTAGTCGAACCTACACAGCTGGTCAAGTTAGAAATCCAGCCTTGGTAGAAAATTTAATACTACACGACGAAGGCTATCGGTTCCTTAAAGATGTACGGACATCACCTGCCTACTGGGAGAAACAGAAGCGACGTTTAATGGCAATGATAAGGCAAAACAAGTACCTACCATCATTTTTTGTTACTCTTTCAGCAGCTGAATCATCGTGGACACCCTTGGTGAAATCTCTCAAGCTTATTCAAGGAGAGAATCTTAGTGATGAGCAAATCGCTGAGCTAGACAAGAGTGAAATTTATGAACTTATTAGGAATGATCCCGTAACGTGTTCGCGTTTTTTTGACAATAGATTCAAAGAATTTTTGAAAAAATTGTTAAAAACCAATGTTATCTTTGAAGGATATAAATTACAAGACTACTTCTTTCGAGTGGAATTCCAAAAACGAGGTACTCCGTTATATATCTATATAATGGGCACGAATGTATATCATATTTTTTGAAATACCATTTCAAATACAGACAAGTTATGTGAAATGCATATATTTTAATTTTTAGGGTCTCCTCATGTTCATGGCATGATATGGCTGGAAGGAAGTCCACAATTTGAAGAAAATGATGAAGTATCTGGGACTCATTGTGTCAACTTTATTAATAGATTTATCACTACTGAAAATAATGAAAACGCTTCAAAACAAAGTCACAAGCATTCACGAACATGTAGAAGAACCAGGAAAAATGGGGAACAATATTGCAGGTTTCACATTCCATTGTTTCCAATCCGTCAGACATGTATCCTTGGACCTATAATTGGAGATTCAGCAGAGAAAAACCTACTTCAGGAGAAAGCCGCAAAGATAAAAGTTTATCTAGAAGCATACCATCGTGATAAACGAAAGAATCTGAGTATCGAAGACTTTTTGACTGAAAACGATTTATCTGAAGCGGAATATTTAAAGGTTATTCAATCAACAATAAAACGACCAACGGTTTTTTTAAGAAGACTACCTGATTCCGCATTTATCAATGCGTACAACCCACAAATAGTCGAATCATGGGAAGCAAATATGGATATTCAGTTCATTTTGTCTCCATATGCCTGTGCAAAGTACATTGCAAGTTATTTAAGTAAACCTGAACAGGTGTTATCACGATTGCTTAAAGATGTTGTTGACCAGTTTAGAAATCAAAACAAAACCATTAAATCCAAGCTTTGTGCGCTTTCTAGTGTTTTATTAAATAAGTGCGAAGTAAGTGCTCAGGAGGCTAGTTATGGAATATTAAGTCTTCCACTAATACACTGCAGTAGAGCTGAAGTTTTTATACCCACCGGTGAGCCTGAATCTCGTGTACATTTTCTCAAGAGCTTCCGTGATTTAGAACAGCTAGAAGAAGACGACACTAATATATTTGTTAAAGGTCTGCTAGATCATTATACAAATAGGCCTGTAAGCTTGGAGTCCACCTGTTTAGCCCAATATTCAAGCCATTACGAATACTCCAAATCAGCTAAGCGTACGGGGAAACAAATTGATAGTGATGCAGAAACCGAGGAATGTGAATCGATAAATAAAACATATAAACAGCTGCATAATGATGGTTATATTCACCGAAGAAGGCAAGGCAAAATTATCCGCTTCGTGAGATTTTCCAAGGTTTTAGATCCGGAAAATTTCTACAGAGAACAGATAATGCTTTACCTACCTTGGCGTAGCGAGAATGTTGACATTATGGACAGAATTAACGAGATCGAATCGGTATATATGGAAAACATCGAAACCATTAAAACCAATCGTGAAGAATTTGATCCGAAGGTAGAAAACGAAGAGATTCAAGATATCGTAGACGAAGTTGAAAGTGAAATTGAAAGTAGCAATGAATATTTACCCGACGATGAGCATGTGTTTAACTTTCAAGACTGCACTGACACCGATTTTCAACTAGACTCACGTCCGATTGCAAATTCTGAGAGGTTTCAAATTCCTAATTTGCTTAGCGATGAAGATTACTACAACAAAATTTCTATGCTAAATCAGCAACAATACCAGTATTTTATTCAATTCGTGGCAAACATTCGTTCTGGGGCTACAAAATACGAGATCGTTCATGGACCAGCTGGTATAAAACCTTTAATTCAACGTTTTAGCATTATAACTAATGATTAATGCAATATACCTTTAAAAAACTTTATCCACAGGTGTTGGTAAATCCATGCTCATAAGTGTTATGATCCAGTTTATCATTCGGGATGCTTTAGCTAAACCTGGTTATGAAGCAGATTCGTCTCCAGTTCTTGTCTGTGCTCCTACTGGTAATCCCACTTTATTTTAAAAATTGTCGAAATTTAAGAAAGCCGGTTAATTGCAATATTGCTTATAATGAAATTAGTGCAGGCAAAAAGGCAAACTATTTTAGGTACAAGCATTATTCCATTCACAAAGACAAAAGTTAATGATATAGTAAAAATAGCATCAGGCATTTCATTGTGTTCAGGAAGGAACAACCAAACTAATTTACATGAGTCGCGAAGGGTAAGAAATAACAAGGTACTTAAATTGTTTATAAATAACATCGACAAAGATAAAAATATTAAGGAGAACAATGGTACACCTACGCTCAGACGAGCGGAGAATGACTCGTCGGTCAACATGGGTCAAGAGGATAAGACAATAGGTAAGGTTCATAAGTAAAATGAGTAAAATTACAATAATCAGGCTCAGGTCAGGTGTAATGGTACTTATAGCAAAGGTGCAAGTATAAGATACATGAGAATACATATGTAACAGGTATAGGACGCAGCATTGTGGACTTTCTGGGTCGCACAAAAAGGGACATATTTCAAAGTAGTTTTCGCGACCCTTCTGGGGCGAATAGATACAAGGTAAGGTCACCATTGGAAAGAGGGTAAAAAACTGATTAGGGTACGTCGGGTGTGCACCCAGATAAGGGTCACAGGTCACAAGATACGGAGGTGACAAAGTTAGGGTAGAATAGGGAGGTAAGGATGACACACACTGGCATGAGACGCGGGAATAGGGCTTCAACATAAGAATACATACATAAAACCTCTCGCAGCCTTTCTCAATTAGCATAGAACACAGGAATAAGTAAATAAACATGGAAACGAATGACTGCAACATAGATAACAACAAATGCAGATCAAATTCCACAACATATAAATAAATATAGTTCAATTGAGATTGAACAAGATACATGAGAAAACTTTTCTGGCCAGACATTTATGCGTCCTAGAAACATTATTTATAAAACTGGAGAAAAAATCACTCAAGCAAAAGCATTTGTAAAGTTTTCCTTAGGTGCTTACCATGCAACTTTTATTTCAGCCAATTAAAGTCAAAAGTTAAGGATTGTGGGAAAATAAACCCAAGTTTCTTATTAAATGCATAATAAAGACAAAAGTTAAAACACAGAAATCGCACTAAGCCTGACATACAAAAATGTAGAGCTACGTTGCTCTTAATTCACAAGCAAGTACATCAAAAATAATTAGTATGAGGCGTGGAATAAAACCAGGGTTTGAAATTAGAAAGTTTTACTAGAAAAATCAAGGACAAACCATGTACAAAACTTCCCAAGAAAATAGCAACCTTTATGTGTGAAATAAATAAAGTTGGACATTTTATGTGGGTGAAGGCCGAGGAGAGGAGTTGAGATGTGGGAGACGTTTAGTGAAAATGAACAATTATTAAGAGTGAAACTCATTGAAAGAAGACACTCGTGAGAGAAAGTCGGTGAAAGTAGATAATTAAGAGTGAAAGTCATTGAAAGAGAACACTAGTGGTTGAAGGCAGGCGGAAATTGTTGGCAGTTGGTGAAAGTTGATGACAGGAGAGAAAATGTACGATCATTGAAAAAAAATTACCTGAAAAAGAAAGAATAGTGAAAGTATTATGACAAAGGAAAAGCAGTTGTGTTCATTCAACTAGGATATAATAAAGAAAAATAATTCGCTCTTTGAAAAGCCTCTCCTTTACAATGGAATTGTGGACACAAAACCTTTCCTTCAGTGCCCCAACATGGCCGGAAGTCTAAACTAAAAAACCTCTCAGCTTTTAACAAGAAAATTTCTTTTTGTTTGGAGTTGTGGAAAAGTTTTACCCTTACATGTCAGCCACCTGTCACCGACAAACTCTTGTAGTAAATACTGAAAAATTTTCATTGGCTCACAAATCACTTCAAAGATGGCGCTTGGTGAAGGGCTGGTAAAATCAAAGTTAAATTTGCAAATTCCATAATTATTTTCTCATGCTTTGTATTTTTGCTCCGAGCACAATTTCTCTCTCTCTCTCCCTGATATCCTTCTCCATCTAGTGCTTTTACATGAAACTCATTAACATTTTGAATGGATGGGATAAAAGGACGCTCATTTTCCCAAACGTTTCGTGTATGATGAGAAAATTATATTTAAATTATAGCACTAAAGACTTGTCAAAAATAACAATATTTTTTTAAGGTTACCAAGCAAACTTCACATGTCTACGAAATAACTCATCTCACAAAAGTTTTAAGGATTCCATGGGAAATTTGAAGTTTATGAACAGATTTTTAGTCTCTGGCGTTGCAATACACGTGAATATCGTTTGTACTTGACAAGGAATGAGGGAAATAGATAAGGATTTAAAGCAAATTCCAGCCTATGGGGAAGCAAACTTTTATTGTGAGAGTTGTGAAATGTGTGGGATTGAGTTGAGTTAAAAGTAAGACAAATCCTTAGTAAATCTCAAGATTTAATCAATAACTTCGTGGGAAAATGTTGCACGACATTTTCTCGCATTTCCCTTCGGTTATATTTAGAGAAAATTTCCACACAAATCTTTTGCACCATCTTAGAATATACAAATGCAAAAAAAGCCTTTGGGTATGATTGTGCTCTACGAAAATATGTTAAAGTTTATTGAAAATCAACACTTCGTGTATTGTAGTTTTCAGGTTATTTTTTATGGAGGGGCGTCCATTAAAACCGTCCGTGTTACTCATGAAAAACAGTCGTATTTGCAAGAAGCTGAATCAGAAATAGCACGGTAATAAAGTCAATTTGGATTCCATGGCTTATTTATTTGATCATATTTGCTTTTAATTTTATGCAAGTAATATGTTGGTTAAAATTATTTTAAGTCATTTTTTTCCACAGGCAGAAATTTTTGTAAAGGACACTCAGAAACTTGATAATTTTGTCCTTAAATACACTATTCCTTCTCCGGGTAGAAAAGATATGTGGACATAAATTCGTTAGTAGTAGCCGAATCTAATTAAATTGTGAAGTTCCATATACAATTCAGGAGAAAATTTTAAAACTAAATTAAAATTTTTTTTAAAACTATTGTATTGAATTTTATACAACAACATCCAGAAAAAACTAGCTTATTTCAGGGAAAATAGCAAAATTTGGGGAAAAGAATTGCATATGAATGAACATTTACGTGGGTGAAGGTCGATCGGTGAGGATGATACATGTGGAAGTCATTTAAATTTAAGAGTGAAACTCATTGAAAGAGAACACTAATGGGAGAAAGTCGGTGCAAGGGAATAATTACGAGTGAAATCCATGGAAAGAAAACACACATGTGTGAAGGCAGGCGGAAGTTGTAGGAAAGTGGGGAAAAGTGGTTGACAGGAGAGAAAATGTAAGAATATTGCGACCTTATACCTGAAAAGGTACAATAAAAGTGATACGTATGACCAAGGAAAAGCAGTTGTATTCATTCAACCAGAAAATGTCTGATAAAGAAAAATATTTTTTTCTCTGTAAAGCTTCTCCTTTTCACTAAAACTTTTGAACTAAAACTAAAAAAAAAGTGCAAAATTGGCAAAATTTGGCAGGAAGTCTAAACTGGAAAAATCCCTGTAGGGCATTGACAAAAATATTTCTTTTGTCTGGATTTGTTGGAAAGTTTTCTTATACACATCAGCGATCCTTCACCCTTAAACACGGATATTTTGAAGGACTGTAACTGATCCATAAATCATTTGAGAGATGGCACTGGGGGAAGAGCTGGAAATATCAAAGTGATATTTGGTTTGTTTTTTTTGCAAAGTTTTACTTGTTATTTACACGAATATTTTTACACACTTTAGTGGCTTTCTCTCCCTAAACCTTCTTTATATATCGCTTTTACCTGAAATTCCATGAGAATTTGAATGGGCGTTATAAAAAGGACAAGGTTTTATCCAAACGTTTTTTATATGATGGGTCATCTATTCATAGTTAAAGTATAGCCCTATAGAAACATTAGCAACATTTTAGTTTTACGTTTGAGAACTTTGCATTTCTTCGAAAATACTACACTGACAAAATTTTTGAGGATTCCAGTGCCATGGCAATTTCCATGAATGTAAAATTGTAAGTCTATGAACATAGTAGTATATACTAGTATATAAATATCTGAGATTGTATGAGTCGAGGTAAAACTGAAATAAATCCTTGGTGAATCTCAAGATTTATTGAATATATTAGTGGGAAAAAGCCCCAAGACATTGTCTCACATTTCTTTAGGGAAAAGTTGGTAGAAATATCTTTTATTGTAGCTAAAAGTTAAATTCGTAAAAATGACTTTGGGCATACTTCTGCTCCGTCAATATGTTAAAGTTCACTGGAAATCAATTTCCTGCAATTTGATAGGTATTTTAATGGAGTAATGTCCGATTAAAGCGGCCCATGAAACTCATGAAATAACATTTCATAAAGACACAAAGTAAATAAGAAAGAACACGTAAATACAGATATTTAAATTTTCCATTTATTTTTTTATTAAATTTCCCTATCAAGTGTCGGAAAATCAATAAAAATTCACGTGAGAAGATGAGCTATTTTTATCAAAGCAGAGAGAAAATTGATATTTTTGCCCTTAAATATGTTTTCCATGAGGCAACGACCTGAGGAGCTAAAATCGTTAGTATAGTAATAGCAGACTAAATTGGACGTTCCTAGCAATTCAGGAGAAAATAATTCTGGGAAAATAGCAAAATAGCAGGCACTGTCAATTTTAGCGCCTCTTTCCCTTGGGACGTCACTTTTCATGTAAAAGTACTATAATCAAACTAAAATTAATTGACACTCAACTTCCAGTCAGTGACTCAATTAACTATTTTTGGACAGTCTCACAATTCACAAGCATGTTTATTCAAAAACTGAAACGTAGAAATCAAAATGCTGCACCTGCCAAATACATTACCTAACTTTCAATTGCTGTTGAATTACTACGAAAAATCGTGTGGTAATAAAAATGATATTAGGAGGTATTTTGTGCAGGGAATTTTATGAGTAATGCATGAAAATCAATAATGCTCACATTAATATTGGCTCTGCTGGCCCATTGAACGTAATTCTTTTCAGTCCATATTTCTGAAAAATCTATTCATCTGGAACTTGCAGAAATTTTTAGACTTTAGACGTCATTCCTACCTCTTGAAAATCTCAAATCCTTCCGTTTACCTAAAATATCCGTACTCAATATTTAAAATCTTCGTGGAATGTGTCAGTTGGATGCTACTTAATAAATAATCAATAATTCAAAGGTATTTTCGTCATCTCGATTTTTCCAACAAAATTTAATTTCAGTATTTCAACTTTCCCTGAAAAAAATTTATAACAGTCAATTTTCATTGCCCCCACAAAAATCATTTGCAAGATTCAAGGAAGATATAACGAATGTGAAAAAGTATTTTCCATTACCCCTTATTACTTATTTCCATAGCCATTTGTTACATCCCAATGAGCACAGAACGTCAACTTATCGTAAGTCTATCATCAGCCAGTAACGTCAGGTAGTCAGGCTGCCGTCACCTCCGACGGAAGGTTGAGGGTAAAATGTCCGCCTTTTCGCCAGGTACTGACGACGGTAGCTGACGAGTACAGACGCTTGGTTAACGTTAACAGCAACGTTTCCAAGACGTCAGATGGAATGAGGGAATTGACGTTATGGTATTACGTTAATATGACATTATTTATTCATGCTAATATGACGTTGGCTCAGCTCAGGTTCGATTGAAATAGATTGGAGTAAAAATTATTATGTATTACTAAAATGAAAGAAATCATAGATAAAGTAGTACAAATGTCATTAGAAAATTTTATTGTAAATTAACTATATCCAAAGCCTTCCCCATCAATTCAATAAATGTAAATTCCAATAATTACAATAAAATAATTTATGTAATGTTGATTAAATTCCTGGACTTAATAATTAAAAATAAAAATAAAAAAATAATTACTGGTACATCTAGTGCTGTAAGATTTTTACAATTTGTGGTTCAATTTGTGACGATTTTGTTGCTATTCACAATCACAAATCAAT
>JAQFXU010005328.1:0-11847 GCA_034693705.1 Spatulosminthurus flaviceps | reverse complement strand
TGGAAAGATTTTGGAAAGATTTTGGAAAGATTTTGGAAAGATTTTGGAAAGATTTTGGAAAGATTTTGGAAAGATTTTGGAAAGATTTAGTAAGATTTTGGAAATTGTCGCCAAAATGCTCACCTGTGTAATTGGAATTACTGTAAAACCTTGCCGTGGGATTTGTCACCATGCCTATGTAGGAAAAGACAAAGCTTTTACATTTTAACGCTTCCTATTTTTATGGTGTAAAAGTGTAAGCTAACTATTTTTTGTCTCCCACAAAGGTGATAAAATTATTTTTAAAATGTGTGAAAGAACTTTGGATTTTGTTTACTGCTCAATGCCTCAAATTGTGCCTTGGAAATAGTTTCCGTATCGTTTCCAAGATAATTTTCCTGGAAATGGGACAAATATCGTTGCCTACGGCCTGAACATTTCCAAACTTGGTTTTCTTCGGAATTGAAATTTCTGATGGTGGCATTTCTATCCGGTCCTATTTCCTCACTTTGCAAGAGTTTTGCAAGTCTGACATGTATCGTGGGCGGAGGGCACCATTCGAATCCAAAATCAAAGCCTTTTTCATGTTTTACAGCTGCAATTAATAGAAATAATAATAATTAATTAAAAAATCATAGCATATGAGTCTTATAGCGTTTGAGGATAAGCAGGAGCGTGAAATAATACACTGCTTTTTTTGTGATAAAACTTCAAATAAAACTTACTTTGGGAATTATTCCTCTCAAATATTTGGGGGGTCCTCAAATTTGTCTCGTGACTGTTCAAAACTCGCCCATATGACATGAACCCATTAGCTCGGGCGTAGTAGTAGAAAAATAAAGGACGAGTTCCATTGTCCTCATCTTCGTATATGAAATTGAAGAAAATTTCCAGTGCCTCTAAATATACTGTGGGAGCAGGAAAATTTGAGGAAACATTACCCCAATGTTCGGCAATTGATTTACCACCCGGAAATACATTCCAGCTTTGATTTGTTGGACCACCAAATTTTGGTTGAACAATGTAACAAAGCACGTCCCCCTCTTCAGTTTCATTGAAATGAAAATTTTTCTCATTGGACCTCCAAGTTTTGTTTGCCTTTTCATTATCAATATTTTCACTCCCAATTGCGGCATAAACAGAAATTATTCGGTTTTTGCGATTTAATAAATACAGGGCAATGGATGTGCCGTAGCCATTATTCTTCAAGATAAAATTTTTAAAGGTATTGGAATCGTGACTGAGCTCAAGAAGATCTGGGCAATGATTTTTATATTGTGGATTTTTGACTACTTCATCCCGGTCCATTTTTAACGATGAGGATGAAAATTCGTCGGGGAAACAAGGGCCAATGGATTTGATTTCCATAAATTTTATGTGCTCCAAACTTTTATTGGGTAATTTACTACCCGGGAAAATTCCAAGAGACCAACCAAAACAATTGCGATATTTAAAGACACGGATGCATTTTCCCCAAATTAGCATTAACTTCAATGGTCTTGGCTCCTTAAGATTGTAACATCCACCAGGCCCAGCAAGATCAATGTGGAATTCTTCAAATTTAGCTGAAAATATTTGCATAAAATTTTTTACTCTTTTTTGAAAAAATCGTTTTATTTCTCGGAAATAAGTATTCCAAAGGAAAGTTTCAAAACTTACCTTCGTAATTATTTCCACTGTAGAACCTTCCCCGGGGCTTATGAAGCATATCTGTATATATAACAAATGGGAGAAATATTTTTTGAAGCAATCATTGAAGATCTAAGGAAGAACTAACGGTAGAAATTACAAAAATTGGCTCCAAATATTATTGTCGCTTACTCTGAATCGTAGCATTCAAAACAAAGTCTTGCCCGTAATATTCTTTATGCCGTTGAAATTGTTCTGCGGAAAACACGCTTATTTCTTGACACCTATGCCAAATCGAATCAAATTTTTCAACGTTCACGTTTTGAATCCCCTTTGTAAAATTTGGGCTTAGGTACTGCCTCTTTGGATACGCCGCCAAATAACTGCCTTGTAATTCTTTGAGTATAGAAACACCTTGGCAGTTTTCACAATTGAAATAGAAAAAAATAATCAATTTCCAGAAAATCATTTTGCTAAAACAAACTCATTCAGAAATGCTTAATAATAGTTGGAAAATTCTACGTATATCACATGTGACTTGAAATTTTTATGATTTTCAAGTAATGTACGGAGATGGAAATAAATTTTTTTTTCAAATGTTATGGCTCAACTGGGCTCAAAATGGAAAAAATAATAACATTACTGATAGGGAAAATCTTTGGAATATGGTAAATATTCATTCCGAGTAATAGGCACGGCCTCGAGGTAAGGGATTTCTATTATTTTCATTTTTGATCCAAAGGTACGGGAAAAATGTTGCTGTGTATTAATTGAATGCTCTTCAGTAGTTGTATCGTAGCATTTTCCCTGAGTTAAACTGTAGCTCTGTTCGATTTAAATGTAATTTTAGCAAAATAAATATTTTCCAGGAAAGATTTGATTTTGTTTTGGTAAGGGAATTTCTATTATTACTTTCAAGTACTGCATACAAGAAACAACGGAAATATTATCCTTTTCTATGTGCATATGGGCACGAATTTTTATATTTTCTTTGCAAAATTCTTAGCCGTTTCCTGTAAATGTTTTTTCCTTCTAAACCTACACATTCCAACTTGCAGTGCTAGAATTTCCTCATGAAAATATCCTCTGCGTGCTTACTACTTTTTCATGCATTTCTCCTTAAATGTTCTTACTTGCCCATTTTCAGTTGACATTTGGCCCCATTCCGTGAATTTGAAGCTTCTCTAGACCGGCAATGCCAAAATTATCATTTGCAAGCAGGAATTAAACTTTTCAAATCTCCTATTTTCAGGGACTACAAAAGCTAATGGGGATGACATTTTTTGTTAAAATTTTCAAAGGAATCATATAAATAAAATATTTGTGCATAGTGAAATTATACGGTAAAATTTGCTCTTGTGGTTTCATATGCAAAGAAAAGAGAAAATTCTCTCAAATTGACGTATACATAATTACTGACACATTTAATCACATTATAATTCATTTGTTTTCTTTCTACAATATCACAAATCAAAATATCATTAACGTAACATAATTGCCAACATCGACATAACTGTCAACCACAGTGAAATGTAGCCCACACTACCGCCGGCCTTCGTACCACCCGAGCGAGGACAACTTTTCGTGGGGCCATCAAATTTCTGTGAACCAATAAAACACAAATATTTACCCATTTTCCAATTATTACTATAATAATGAATTGAGCCTCAAAACAAATCAAAAATTCTTACCGATGCCGGTACTCTGATGCTACTTGGAATAGTAACATAGCCAAAATTATGATTGTACTGAATGCAATACATGGCCAAATATTTTATGTCACCGACAGTCACATTTCCAGGTAATGTCAATTCTATCGTTTTCCCTGTATATCCCTTAGGCTTCTCGCAGCTAAAATGTCAAACATAATTTTCACATAAAAATAATCTCAATATTTTTATCCCTCGAAATTTTGACACTTCTCTCGTAAAATTTTGACAAAAATTTCCACCCAAATTTTACCCCAATCCGAACAAAATTTCAGCCCCAAAATCGTCAACCAAAAATTGCAGCGAAATTTCCAATACTAATTTTTCCCACATTTTATACCCCAAAAAATAAACATTCTTACCCAAAAAGTGCATTTTATTGCAAATTAAAAATATTTACCTTCCATTCTCATCTGGTACAATGTAATCAAACGGCAATCCTCCCTTAGGTCTCTCTTCTTTGTATTTGTCATCTTTACCCACCACAAACCAGGCATCCGGTCCTTTCCCATCGTAATAAAAGTCCTGAATTCTTATGGTTTTGTCATCCAAAATTTTAACTGAGCCAGATTTCACTCCATGAGCTATCGGCTTGATAATTCCAATATCCACAGGACTTTGTTGTCCAACACAAAAATTTACTACGCTAGCAATAACTAACGCTCCGACAGCATACAACATTTTGAAAATTTTTATGTACTTGTCACAAAATCAAGTTTCCTTATATAAAGGGAACAGCCAAAGTTGAACGATAAGAGTTGTAATGATAAAAGTGAGAGCGGAACAAACGCAGTTGTTTACACTTGTGTAGGTTCCTTGGAAATGAGAGTTGTATTGTTTGAGTGACTCAGGCTTATTTGGCCTGTCCGTTACGTCATTTAACATTCAGTCTAACACACTAACACACTTAAGCAGCCGCAGGTATTTTGTCCTCTGGCTACGTCTACTATTTACACAGAGAGAGCCAAGGAAAGTGAAGGTGATATTGTGGGGGTCTTCAGCCTTAGCTTGGCATTTCCATGGCGTGCCAAGCACACAATTCTACTGCATTGACTTTTTTTACCCTTATTTTTCCTTATGATTCTTACACATGATAAAAGTGCATATGGAGCCCCGCACATATAAAACACATGTAATTTATGGCCTCAGGTTATTCATATGGCCGTACTTAACACTAACCATTGCTATACACTTATTGCCTTTGACAAGGTAATTTCCTCCTGAGGATTATACATGTGAGGAATAACGAAGGAAATGATTCGCATGTGTTTTTGTCAAAAGGGAATTCTCACGAAACCGACACAAGGCTCAGTCATTGAGGACCTACTTTACTTTAATTTGTTGAATCGCATGTGGACAGGCTCAATAAAATATTCAATGAATTCCTTCATATTCATTTTTCCTACTACGGTTGTCAATGGATTTGGCTGCTCATTTATTTAATAGGGCAGGAATAGATGAGATAGGGAAATGACAAATGAGAGTATGAAAAGGGTTAAAATATCTTGAGAAAATACTTGCCCGAGAATTAATGGAGCTGGTTTCTTTGATATGATGTTGACATTTTATGGTTATGATAATGGGTTTGATGAAGCGTGAGCTTGAATTTTTTAGAGGGATTTTGCCATTGTTTGAGCTTGCAATTAAGTTTATTATATGGACCTTGTAAGTGGGTAAATATATTTGAGAGGAAATTTCATAGTGGAAATGAATTATTCATTTTGGGATGAATATTGTTGATTTTAAGTGTGGTAATGGGGCTTAAAAGCTTAATTAAAAATTTAGAGGAAATTGTAGGGAGGGGTGGGGGGTGGGGCCGAAATGATAATTTTGGGGGGGTTCAAATTAGGAAGGATTTGTAATGGGAAAATATTTAGGATGTAATGAGTAAGTTCGTGAGGAAATTCTAGTGATGAGAGGGAATTTTAAGGAAGGAGCGTAATTATAATTTTAGAGGTGAATGGGTATGAGTGATACGAGCAATAAGGAAGGATTTACTTAATGAGGCTGAAACCTGCTTTGATTCCTTATGTGTAACGTTTTATTTGTGAATGATCTAACCGCCTTTTGGAAATGTACTTTTTATTTCCTTTATTACATTTGACTTATGGAGTGTATGCTGTTTTGACTCTAGGAATTAACAAGGAAGAAGGAAGTATAATATTTATTTTATTAGGGGTTTTCAGGCTTATTTGATTCAGCAATGATTTTAAGCTATGGTTACATATTTTTGAAATGGGAGTGAAGTATCGATTACTTTTAAAAAAAAATAATTGGGAAGAACATTTGGGGGAAAATTTTGTTGGGAAACTTTGGAGTGTAAAAATTTTGTGAAAACTTCGTTGCAAAACTTTGGAGAAATAATATTTTCGGAAAATTTTGTTGGAAAATTTTTGAAAAAATTTGGTTGGAAAAATTTTGAAATGTTTTTGTAAAATGTTTTCGTGATAAAAATAGTTACACATTTAATGGTTATTTTACAAAAAAGATCGGCGAAACATGAAAAACAAAATCTAACAAAAATTGTTCATTGGACAACATTTGTGATTTGGCTTATTGTTATAGCTACTTAATGGATGCCGTAAATTTCCATGTATTTAATCAAGCTGAGTATCAGATTACAGATAATCCGCATTTCAGTTAACCATTAATATTAATAGGATTTTATGTGTTTGTTGTTTTTTTGTGGAGGAGGTCATTATAAAATAATATTTCCTTGTATGCTTGTCAGTTTATCAAGAGTAATTGTCTCGATATCGGCCTAAGCTTATACGTGCCCTTATTTGTTTTCCTCAATCACTCTTGAACATGCCACAGTTGTATGTAGATACATACTACGGATTAAAGCTTTATGCAGACACTCTTGTAAGATTCTAATGTAGTACTAAAAGTCACAGAATTTTCCAACATTTACATTTTATTTTTGCAACAAACCACATAAAGTTTCACATTCAACCCATTTTGTGTCAAACACAAAATATAAATTAACCAAAAATATTCGTGAATCTTTGCCACAAACCTGGTTTCTTTTCATCTGAAAAAAATAAAATAGAAAAGTAATAAAGTAAATACCCTTCAACCCCGTGATTTGAACCTGAAGCCGTATCTACACTTACGTGGAATCGGGCATCCACAAGTAGGTTCCGCTGTTGGATAGAAAAGTTGACCGCTTGAATCTTCTGGAAATTACAAAAATCGTCACATAAATTTTATCCACCCAACCAATTTATTGCACGAATCAAAATAGCAGTTTTAATTCAACTTACTTTCCGGATCGCAAATACATTTTGGTCCCCCTTTTTGCAGCTCGGAATTTGTTTCATCCAGGGTTTTTTCTACTTGGCAACAAAATTTCCTTCAAAATTTACCCCGAAAATTTTTAGCGCGGAAAATATAAAATTACCTGTTGTCGTAGTTGTTGTGGTAGTTGTTGTGGTAGTTGGAGCTTCAGTTGAAGATTCTTCTGGAGCTTCAGTCTCTTCTAAATTTTTCAAAAAAAAATAACAAAATTTATATACCAATATTACCAGTAGTGGAAATCGTTTTTCAGGAATTTTCCCGAAAAGTTTCATTACCTTGACCCGCAGCAAAAATTAGTATGGAAGCAAATGCTAGTACAAGAAGGGTCTTCATTTCGATAAATTTAATTTATTGGATTTCCAGGACAAATTTTAATGTCTGAAGGGAAATATTATTGTGTCGTCCCTTTGAGTAATTTAAGTCAGTTTTATAGTGCACTCGGTCATTAAATATAAGATTATACTAATTCACAACAGTTCTATCTCCTAACAACCTCAATCATTAAGCATATGACTCAGAAATTACTCCGGGCTTAATATCTTCTATTATTTGCCTACATGACGTATTTCCATCCACGGAAGTTCATAACAATAATAAGATAAACAAAGGGAAATATCAAATGTCCACAATTTAGGACAAATTTGGGCTACATTACCCACTCAGTAATTATTATTGTTATGCTATTTTCAACTCTCTAAATATCAAGAAGCAAATCCTTCACCGGACTAACTCTTAATTATTTGACGCATGAATAATTTTAATCAATAAAATTGATGAAATTGATGCAAAAAGTTTGACCAAGTTAGCTCTTATCGGCATCAAATCCAATTATTCCCACTTTGCCCAATTTTACGCAGAAATTCCAAAAACAACCATTCCCACGTCCGATTCAAAAGGATGCATATAAAAGCTTAAGGAAAAGTAAAACAAACCCTTACGAGTAAAAATAGTAGGCCAATTCCCACACATCCAAAATTACCAATACAACCTAAGGGGAAGAACACCTTTTCCAGTTAGGTTAATAATTGGCAAAAAATCCCTTACAAACTCATACAATTTTTAAATCCAAAATAGATTGGAACGAATTACGCCAAATAGCATTTCATAACATTGTTTAAATAAATTGTATGGGAAATGAATTTTCAAGGGCAAAAATCACTAGGTCATAAAGCAGGGCAAAAATTAATACTAATATACGTTAAAAATAAATGGGCTGTATCTCCATGGAACTGGATGGGTTGTGCATGTATATGTTTTAAGGGAAAGATTCACCAATAATTGTCACTATAAATTTTTTTATATGGTGCACTAAGAAACGACAGGGCGAGAAAATGTTATACCTTAAAACATAACATGTACTTATAAAAATATGTTTATCTGTCCTTCACTGGAGCGAATATCTTTATTGACTTAAGCCATTGGATCAGATTGCTTCATTCCTTTTAACTCTTCTAAGCAACTCGGCCAGATTTTCAAAGAAATCATTATTTTTCTCACATTTATGTTCATCAATGATTAGGGAATTCGGGGGAAGGGGATTTTTTTCCACCCATTGCAAATACTAATTAGTAATATTTAGGTTATTACGGACGTGAACGTTTGCAACATATTTTTTTTAATGAACAAACTCGAAGTATGTGTAAAGAACATTAAACGTCATTTTTAACACATTATGGGTACAAACCACTAAAATTTTATTAAAATTCAACATATACATAAACTTGTATTTCTCATAACAAATTCGAATGCAGCTTATCGGTCAAAAAGTAGAATTTATTTTTTACGCTCAAATGCTCGAGTTTCATACATACAAAATAATTCACCTTGTGTTTTTCATATTTCGTAGTCTTTTATGAATCTTGGATGAGGGAAAAGACTCAAAAATAAAACTCCTTCAAATATTCAAGCTGAGACTCTGCAGTAGAACGGGTTTAGCCAAAAAGAGACTTGAAACTAGCCCACCAGCCCTTTTTATCTGAAAATAATTTTTAATCATTATTATTATTGTATTCATGTGATGAAAACAAAAACACATCATATAGAAGCGGGTGAATTCAGAAAAAATTCCCTTCCTTACTTCTATTAGGACACCTGCAAATTGGTGCAACAGTTGCATACACACGGGTTCCATCAGGGAGTGTAGCTAAAAAAATAGTTTCTTTTAATGAAAAAACCATCACATAATAAAAACTGTGAATAAAAAAAGCACTCAATTTCTTACTCTCCGTTTCACACAAGCACGTTGGTTTAGTTTTCTTAATAATGTAATCAGCTTGATCCCCTGGTCCTACAGCATATCACATAAAATATTAGTAAAACAAGAAAAATATTGCATAGATATAAATTCCCATGGATATTTCAATTCTTACGAGAAGCTTGTGTTGGATTTGGAGCCGGAGGCTCCGTTGAATGTACATCCATGGCTACACCGTCTGGTCGAGCCTCAGCATGATGATCTGAAAATTATAAAATTATATTTTGAAATTAATTAAAAAATAATACTTATTAAAAATTGTTTCACTTTACAAAATTCTCAAAAACTTTCCACATACTCCAAAATACCACCAAAAGAAAAACAGTAAATATTGCAAGCCGCATTTTAATGAGGTTACAGTTCAAGAGGAGCGTAAGAAAAAAATTGTGTTCAAGGTTAAAGTTGAAAGTGATCTTTTTTGTTTATACAGGCAAAGGTTTTATAGTCAATCAATAACTCATTAAATGTATAATTAAGCCAAGTTGTTAGGGTCCTATCGGTTTTTAGCCATTAAGAGAAGACATTTTCTCACTGGAATCATTAGACTTTTTCTAGTCCCGTTGAAAGACCGGACTTGTTCATTTTAGGGGTCGCGTAGCTCAGCCCAAATTTCATTCTTTTTCTCGATTATAAAACTCTCGGGCTCATAGCATTGGAAAATTATGTCATTGGTTTGGAAATTAACATAGCAATTCTCCGTGTGCTAATGTATTCTTACGTATATAAGTTAATATATGGGGCGATTTCATTAATTGCAGCCGATTATTATTGACAATTTCATGGATATTTGACGCAGGTTGAAATACTTGGATCTCCAACAATCTCACGTATGTATTTATAGGAGTATCCTCTAATTACATAAGTTACATGTGTTTTCGCATGAGAGGAACGCATTACGAGGATTCTCAACATCACATTAGGATTTTCAAGCTTCTGCACCTTTTATCTACCTTGATTTCCTCTGCCACTCTTATTATTATTTGATATTTATATAGAGAGGTAAATTTCCTTGTAACTTGATCACGGAAAGTGTCACTTAATAAAATGTAGATCATTATGTAGAAATCTTGCAAACCATTAATAATAGCCTTGCTTCCCATTAGTAGTGATTGTACTTTGGGCACTGAAATAATACTTGCTCTACTACTTTACCGCCCATTACACACACTCTCTTTTTCCGTATGTACATCCATATTTTTCTTTTAGTCTAGGGCAACGGTCATTATTACGCCATATGATCTTACAGAGAAAATTAGCATTGACAAGCATTGAAACAATTATTGCTCTAATTATATTGCACCTATTTATTTCTACATATCAAGGTAAATATTTGAATAAAATATACATGAATGTCAAATTGAACTGGGATGATGATGATATTTCAGTGAGAAAATGTATACGTAACATTTTGAACCCAAAAAAGACGTGTAAAATTTTTTACATTAAATTGCATTGGAAATTGGAGGATACTATGAGAATTTGGTATTTTTTGGGAATTTCCACGGTGCGGTGTCCTTACGTAATTGGTGGGAGAGTCAATGCACTTGGTTCAGAAAAGTGTAGTTTTTTCTTTAGTAAACAAAGGGGATGAACTTTTATCACTCATTTAGTACATTGTATTTTGTCATGATCCTCTCGGAAGATTTTATTTCTTACTATGATCCAAGCCTATCCAACATTTTCTAGATAAAGCTCTTTCAGTAGTGAAGCATTTTTGTGTTGAAATAAATGTTGGTAGATTGTGTAATAAAAAGTTTAAACCTGACAATGTGAGGAAGGTTACCTGAAAATTTACAGACTGCTTGTGAACTTAGGCTCATTAGTAGGCAGAATGGAACGGTCCATATGGATCGAAGTGATAAAGTTGTAGGAAAAGACACGTAACTTCCTTGAAATTGACTATGCATCTCACGGAATGTAAAAATTTGTATGAATGGGTGTATTACAAGAATAGTTAATATTTTTTCCATACTAACTTATTACCAATCAATTCGTGGAACTTTACCGACTTAAAACCAAGGTTGGTATAAATAGTAACACTATTTTGTTACTTTCTTGTGTCAAAACATAGCCACGAGCTAAAAGTGGTTTAAATTGACAAGGAAATAAAAATTATAAAATAATAATTTTGTAATTGTTTTTCCTAGAAAATTTTGCTACTTTTTCTGAAAAATTTACCTGAAATGTTTGGGTATTTGGGGATTTTCGTCCTAATCTTAAATTTTGCGGGTGGTGATAAAACTCCATGCGACAGCAACATTTACTGCCACGGAGAACTTCTTCACATGGTCCAAAGATCCAAGATTTTCAATGATTCCAAAACATTCGTGGACATGAGTTTAAAATTTGAGCCGGAAATAATCCAGAAAAATTTCAAAGAATATTTATTAAGGGACACCAATCCCTTATCGTCAGAGTCGCTCAGAAAATTTGTGGAAAATAATTTCAACCCTGCAGGCCATGAATTGGAACAGTGGATTCCCACGGATTGGAAATCTGAGCCAAAATTTCTGGATAAAATTCGGGACCCGGAGTTGAGGAAGTTTGGGGAAGAAATCAATGGGATTTGGAACGTTCTGGGGCGTAGGATCAAGGACGATGTGAAAAAACAGAGTCATTTATATTCGCTCATACCCGTTTCCAATCCGTTTATTGTCCCTGGGGGAAGATTTAATGAATTTTATTATTGGGATCAGTTTTGGGTGCTCAAGGGACTTTTGCATTGTGGGATGACGCAGACAGTGAGGGGAATGTTGGAAAATTTTTTGGAGATGGTTCAGAAGTTGGGGTATGTGCCAAATGGGGGGAGAATTTATTATCGGAGGTCCCAGCCCCCAATGTTAATTCCAATGATGAATGACTATTTGGAAGTGACCGGGGATTTCATGTTTTTGAAAATTCACGTGGCTTTGTTAGACAAGGAATTTGAATTTTGGATGACAAATCGGACATACAATTTGGAGACCGGGGGTGGTA
>JAQFXU010005327.1:0-11847 GCA_034693705.1 Spatulosminthurus flaviceps | reverse complement strand
TCTGGGTAGATCGAATCCATGCCATTCCCTGGCCGAGGTCAGGTACTTCACCACTGGACTGAACTGGCTGTTCGAATAATTCCAATAAGTGCGAGCTTAACTTTCAGGTTGAAGCTGATTTACGATATTGTAGTGTCTACAGCAGCAGAGTAACACATCCTATTTTTCTCCGACCACATAGTAAATCGGCCTAGTTACCAAATTTTCGAGCTAAATTAAAAGCCCACTTTCCAGCTCATCAGTGAAACACTAACCCTTAACATGTAAAATTATGCTAAAATTGTAAGCATCAAAAGGGGGGATAAAACTATTGCAAAATATATCGCATCACATTTCTATCATTTTTTTTCCAACAGATCATCGTCCCTTGTAAAAGACATTTCGTCTGTAGTGGCAGCTAAGGATGCCAGAAAGTCTGCAACTGTAGGGAGATTCCACAATAGAGCTCTAGGCATTTTCCCAATTAAGATTTAAGGTCATGCCAATTCTCAAGTCAACAAAAAAATCCTTTGATTTACAGTAAACATATTTTTTAATCCATTAAATCTAGTTCTTTTGCATTTTTTACTCAAGATGCGGTAAAACTGTACAAGAAGCACAAAATTCGTAAAAATGTTTTTAAAAAAAACATCCATGGCCGTGGAAACTATAGTAGAAAATAACATGGTTGTCCAGTAGAGAGAGGAAAAGTGTGGAAAGAAGACGCGTGAAGTACAGGAATGAGCAAGCACAGCCGCTCCTCTGCAATTGTAAGCTTCGCGGCTCACCCCAGCACCTCAATCCACTTTTGCAATGTCCTGTGCTGTTCTTAATAGCTACTCAGTGCTTATTTGTTCAAACGATTATCATAGAACAGTAATTGAAACAACAATTACTTTAATTGTGAAAGATTTTTTACTCTCAGACCTTCTTCATTATTCATCCTACAAATGCACTTCATCAAATAATTTTCCATATCATTTTGTCATATATTGTCATCATCGCGCTAGCATGTTTATCTAATGAAATTGCGCTTTTTAATGGATGCAGCTAAAAAAATGAGCAAAGTGATTTCGGAATTTGTAAAAAAGCAAAAACAATCATATCATATTTCAATAGCTAATATTGAAAGGACCAGACACCGTGCTAGATGTTTACAATCATTCGGAGTGCCATTCGAGTCACCTTTTATGACAATATGAAGCCAAAACTTATAAACCGCATAAATGGGGCTTGGAAAGCAACAGCTAGATGACGGATTTCTGTGAGAGAGAATTGGAGCTCTCGAGCAGGTGCGTCGGTTTATGTTAAGTATGCGTGTAGGTAAATGAGGCGTGGGATGTGCAGATCGGAGGGAGAGGAGAGTAAGATACATTACTTTGAGCCACGATTTGGATGCGTTTGATAAACGTGAAGTATCAAATTGTATGACACGGGACTGCACCGTTTCTGATTTGTGTGAAAATGCAACCCTTTTTTTCTTTGGGAATGTTTTTAGCTTTTTCCCAATGCATTGAGGCCCCGAAGTCACAGTTTCCCAAATTTTGAAAGAACAGTGAAAAAAATTAATATTTTTGCGGTTTGCTTTAGAGTAGGTTGAGCTTTTTTGAATCCAAGATGGTTTCTGAAACCAATTTGATTTTCTCCATTGCTGTAGCTATTTTTACATTGCTTGTAAAGATTTTCTCTTATGATGAAGATTTTACTGTGTACTTTGAAAATCTTGCTGGGCCAATTTAAAAAATATTTTTACTATCCAGAGTAATTAGCACAAGAAACTTCAGCAGGCGTAGACTCGGATTTTGAGTAGAGACTTTTGTCCCTCCGTCATGGAAATCCCCGCTCGGATGTTTCTGATCCTCACCACTTGCTCACCGTCCTTTGCCTAAAACATACAAATCATAATATAATTTCATTGGTTCTTGTCATTTTTGTTCGTTGGAATCAGTTTTACAAAAATGAGATAATAATTGAGCGGATTTCCTCCATTCCTGGGATTTCCAATGATTCCCATCCAAGAGATTTCCCATTTCTTGCTGACCCGTGGGAGCGGGAAGATGGAGAAAAGCGCCAGCAAAAGAATTTCCATGTGCTTGAACTCTGAAGGCAATGGCGAGGCAAAGATCCGTGGTTTCGATCTCAAAGGAGAAAAATCCTTCACAGTTGCTGCTTTCGTTTTAAATAGGTAAATAATTCTGATAGCCCTTAACGTAAGTTAAATATTTTCTCCGAATTTTCATGTTTAGTAATAAAAATATAATTACTGACGTGTCGCTCGATGCGAAGAATGCAACTCCCTTGAGAGGTGGGACTTCAGATGGGACAAAGTTGTGACGCCCACTTATGCAGTGAAAAGCCTCCCGGTTTCGGACCGACACATTTAAAAGGTTCACTTGATTTATGAAACAGAAAATAAATACTCGCAAATGAATGAAACGATTGTTGGGCAGTTTAGCTGAAACTTTCGCACTCACCAATTTCAACAGAACAAGAAATTTTCATGTCCTGCTGCGAATCAAAATCGGGGTTTATTTTCAAGCTCCTCGATATTTTGTCCGCGATTCGTTCAACATTTGACATGTTTTTGGACTGATGACTCAAAGATCCGTTGGCAGGTTGGTCAGTAACTTCGAAAATGTCAACTTCAACAATTGCACGGGGTCCCACTGTCGTCACTTGACCCCTGAGGAGCAATTGTCCCGTCGTGACGATAATTTCAACTGGTTCTGTGCTCATATATTTCTGCAGCAATATTGAACTTGAGTAATTTAGTGTAATTTAATTAAACGATGAATGCAAAATTCACCATCATTATAAAGTTGTTATTGAATTTAAAACGTTCTTGCATTTTTACTGAATTCCGGTGTGGTCGGCATGTAAATCAGTTTGTTATATGAAGCTTGATTAGTGGGTAAATTGTGGGGAATGAATCCAATGTGGAAATTTGTTTCTCCTTTGTATCCGTTGCAACAATAAATGACCAATCGCAATGAGCTACTTATGGAGAAGGAACATAAGAAGTTGCACCAGTTCCTGAAATACGGATCCAGGCATTAACTCATTTAAATTGCCGACTAGAGTCAATAACTTGAAGAAGTACCAGCAATCTGTACCGAATATTCTAGTAATGACAAAATTGTAAAAAGACAGATTGAAGAAATATTTAAATTTAGTTATCCAGTAGGTTTCCTAACGAAGCCATGAAATTGTCATCGCGAAAGTTTTTCAGATCTTAACGAGGGACAATAAATTTAGGAATTATCATCATGAATGGGTAAAAATTAAACTTGAATTAAATTAATAAAAACATGAACCAATAATTTATAAAATCTACAATATATTTTTACAGTTAAATCTACAGATTACGCAATCATCTCATCATCTGAAGCCTTATCCTGGCCACCGATTTGGTGACTACATAGATTCTCCACTAACTTACATAAAACCTTGAAATAAAATTTAAAGTTCCCCAACACAGCATAATGGGTTCAAAGCACTCATTTTAGGGCAAGTGACACGTTTAGTGAGTGGAACCTTGAACACCAAGGAGACTTGTAGTGGTATTCATGTCACATGTGCACTAATACTATATAGCACTATCACTAGCACTGCCGTGAGTAAGTGTTGAGGCATGAGTGAGAGTGTGAGTCTCCATGTCATTCAAGGATCCACTCACTAAAAGTGTCACTCACCCTAAAATGAGTGCTTTGAACTCATTATGATCTTGGGAAGTGCTGACTTTTAATTTACCGTTTTTTATGAGTGAGTGTAGAATCCAGTCACCAAATCGGTGGCTTAAATAATCACCACTATTTTGAGTGAACTCATCGAGAGTGAAGTGAGAGGGTCCAAGATGAATTAGAAATAGAGGGTGGAAATCATGTTACCTCACTAACATTAAATTTGGCACTTAACGCACAACTTTTTGAGACCTAGAGACTCTGGGTTAACTCTGGATGAGGTCCCTCAAAATAGTGAGTGATGATTTAAGTCACCGATTTGGTGACTAGATTCTCAACACACACATATTAAACTTTAAATTAAAAGTCTGTAATCCCCATAAAAGCAAACTGCGTTTAAAGCATTCATTTTAGGGTGAGTAGCACTTTTAGTGAGTGAACCCTTAAATACCAGGGAGGCTTACACTCTCACTCATGTCTCATCAACATTCACTCACGAGAGGGCAAGTGTTAGTTCTAGTTTTAGTGTGTGGCATGAAAACCATCCTCACAATCTCACGCAAGCCACAACACTCAGGGCCGTATTCATGTCACACACTAATACTAGAACTAACACTCACGTGAGTGAGTGCTGAGGCTTGAGTGAGAGTGTGAGTCTCCCTGGTATTCAAGGCTTCTCTCGCTACAAGTACCATTCACCCTAAAATGTGTGCATGAAACGCATTATGCTCTTTAGGGAACTCTTGAGTTTTAATTCAAAGTTTTTTTTGAGTGAGTGGAGAATCTAGTCGCCAAATCGGTGACTAGAATCATCATTCGATTATTTTGAGTGACCTCATCGAACAAGATGAATTCGAAACAGCCGCTAATCCTCAAAGAGTGGTGAGTTTAGTGCCGAATTTAGTGTTAGTGAGGCAACATGAATACAGCCCTCACACCCGGGAGTGCTAGTGTTAGTGTGAGCATCAGTGTGGGACATGAATACCAACCTTAGCCACTTTGCTGCATGCACCTCTCAGTATATTTAATATAAATGGTATCAATATCAAAAAGGTCATCATAGAAACATTGCCACCACAGCGTTTCTTGTATTTCCCTTTACAAACACTGGGCAAGGTATTTTTTATTCCTTCCGAATTAAAAAGTCAAATACGGTCAAATTAATTTGCAAGTCGCCAGATTTATAAAATATTTTCAAATCGTTTTCGAAACCGTAACTTTTTATCCGCGAAAGAGGAAAAAGAGAGCGAAAATATTTCAACTTTGCCTGATGCCTGACTATAGGAATGCTTTCGACAATTTGGGTCAAAATTCTTTGTCCCTTAAAACAGTGAAATCTTAGCCGTATATTTATTCTTGTATATGAATGAAGTTTGAATAAATGTTTACTACAGACTCATTAAAACTTACCCTGACACCAGAAAAACCTCACTTAAATGTCCAATAACGACAGATGGTCCAGTAGTCATTTTAGTTCCGCCAAGGAAATAAAACTTGGGATCCGTGAGAGCATAATTTAAATGGTTTGCTAAGAAACCAAAAACATTTTTATTAATAAAAGCACAGAAATTTCATTTAAAATAAAATACCTACATAATTTCAGCAGGCACGATGTTCCGGGTGACAAAGGAATGGAATTAGAAATGGTCTCAATTTTCTTTCCCTCAAGAGAAGCTCCCTCTTTGATCAATGATTTTGCTCTCATTTCATTGAACTTTTCCTTCAGCCAATTCTGTTCTTCTGCCCAATTTCTACTTCGGATCTCCGCACCTTGAAGGTCGAAGGACTCTTCATCAGTCGATTCCTCCTTTTCTTCAGAATTAGTAATTGAGCTCAGACTGGATTTTGGGCTCGCGCTCGTGTCATCCTCCAGGCGCCGTTCAATGTCCGTTAATTTCTCATTACTTTTTTGAACCAGGAACTGAATTTCTTCAATAATTTCCCTCAAAGTCTTTGCCTCCATTAATGCAAAGGAATCTTTACAAGTCGAGGAGGATCGAATGCCATGAAGTTCTTTTCTCAGAATTTCATTTTGTACTTCCAATCGCTCAAGTTTTTTGGACATTCCATCCAACCGAGTTTCGATTCGTTCCAGAATTGACTCCCTGAAAAATAAACCCAATGTGTTGTTAATATATGACAATGAATTCAAAAATAATTATAAACCGGTGAAACTAATTTTTTTTAAATCTTTGGAGGCACACATTGAATTAATCCTATTTTCTTCGTTAACAAACTTAGGGCTATCGTGTTAAAATGGAAATTTAAAAAATTGTACAGGATCCCAAATTTTTTGGGGATTAATGAAAAAGTTGAATAGAGTTGAATAGTATTTATTTCAAATCAAATACCAAAACCGAGTAGGCGTGAGCAAATGAAGTAAGTTAATGGAAAAGTTTCAGTAGTTGGGAGAGACACTCGAGGGTTTTATCGGAAAGATTAGGAAGGGTACAATTCTGACCTCACACAATCACACTGTTTCATTTTATTTGTATTTGCATTTAATTATTAGCCATTCTCTAAAGGTTAAACTTCTCGTTTGAACCCTGTGTATGTTCAATGTTCGCTCCCACAAATTCAAATGCAGCACCAACAAAATTGCTCCTTATCTCCTGCAATAATTTCAAATGTGAGCTCACCTTTAGTGTTGAATTTGATAAACAGCATTACTCAAATAATGACTATAGGTGCGATTCAGTCACTGAGCTTTGGTATCATTGGCCATACCCACCGTAAAAGGAAATCATCACCGTATTTTCGGGGAACTAAAATTCCCTTTTCGGGGCCATCAATAATGAGACACTAAATGAGTTCAAATAAAACTGAAATATGTCAATGTTGATAAAATCAGTGCAAATCATTCACCCTTGAAATCCTGCCAATATAGTGACATACCATAAAGCGTTCAGTGCATTGTCGCCATTTAGATTTAAGGTCAAACCATTTTGAAGACATTACCGAAAAATGTTACGATAAATATTTATATTTGAATCCATACAATGTAATTTTTTTAAATTTTTGCCAAATAAGAAACAAAAACTGCTTGAAAAGAACAAAATTCTAAAGATTCTGCCACCACAGAGTGACTTTTCAAAATAACCTGCCTCCATAGCTGCGCATGCTACATTAGAAGGAAATGTGGATGTACATACATTGCAGTGGAGAGAGGAAAAGTGTGGGAAAATAACGAGTGAAGTGCAGGACTATAGGAAAAAGAGCGACCAAGGCCGCTCCTCGCGTATCTAAGCCGCTCGCCTCGGCACTTTCCTGCACTTTTCCAATGTACAGTGCTGCGCTTAATAAATACTCACTCTTTATTTGTGTAAATAATTAGCATTGCAATTCAAGAGAAGAACATGGACACAAAAAATTTTTGTTGTGCATTACTTTGGAGTAATAAAGCTTTATTTTGAGAGAGTATTAATTTAATAAGAGTATATTAATAAGAGTATTAATTTTTTGAAACCGTTTCATTTTACCCAAAGCTGTAGCTTTCTTTTTACGTCGTCGGAGAGATTTTTTAATGAAATTTTTACAGTGTACTTAGAAAATCTAGCTGGATTGATTTCAAAAATAATATCAACATCAAGAATAATCAACAAAATGAGTATCCTTAGCAGGCGTAGACTCGGATTTGTAGTTGTGACAGTTCTCCCTCCGTCATGGAAATTACAGCTCGGATATTTCTGATCTTCGCCACCTTCTCACCGTCCTTTGCCTAAAAAATACACATCAAGATTTCATTTGAATGCCAAAGAAGAAATCAGTTTTACAAAAATGAGATCATACTTGAGCGGATTTTCTCCTCTCGTGGGTTTTCCGAGAATTCCCATACATCAGTTCGTTCATTTCTTGTTGACCCGTGGGAGCGGGACGAGGGAGGAAAGCGCCAGCAAATGAGTTCCCGTGTCCTTGGGCTCTGAAGGCTATGGCGAGGCACAAATCCGTGCTTGCAATTTCTAATGAGAAAAATCCTTCCAAGATGCTGCTTTTATTTCAAATCGATAAAAAATTATTATGAGCCTTAACGTAACGCAAATATTTCCAATGAGATAGCATGTGTAAGATTCAGCAAGAAATTATAAATTACTGACGCGTCGCTCGATGCCAAGAATTTGACTCCCGTACAAGGCGGGACTTCGGTGGGGACAAAGTTATGGCGCCCACTTGTGCAGTAAAACATCTCTCGGTTTTGGACCGACACATTTAAAAGGTTCACTGGATTTATGGAACAGAAAATTTTTACTCGGAAATAAATGTTTCAAAGGTTTGGTAGTTTATCCAAAACTTCCTTACTTACCAATTTCAACGGAACACGAGATTTTCATGTCCTTCTGTGAATGCAAATCGGGGTTGATTTTCAAGCTCCTTGATATTTTTTCAACCATTCGCTCAACATTTGTCGGTATGCATCTAGACCGATTACTTACAGATCCTTTAGCAAATTGGTCAGTCAATTCCAAAATATCAACTTGAACTATAGCACGGGGTCCCACGGTCTTCAATTGACCTCTCACGACTAATTGTCCAGTCGTGACGAAAATATCAATTGGTTCTCTTCCCCCAGCAATCTGCAAAAAAATTAATTACTCGTAAATTTCGGTGAATGGAAAAGTAACAATAGTTAAATTGTCATTGAATTAAACATGTTCTTGCATTTTTATAGAATTCCGGTGCGGTCGGCATGTCAGCCAGTTTAGGATATAAAGCTTCATCAGTGGGTTCATCGTGTTGAATGAATCCAATCATGAAGTATTTATCTCCATAGCTTCCGTTACAGCAGTAAAACGCCAATCGCAATGAGCTACCAACGGAGAAGGAGCACAAGAATTGGCAACTATTTCTGAAATACAGATCCAGGCATGATTTAAGTTGCCTGTCAGAGATAATAACTTTATGAGGCATCAGCAAGTAGTGAACAATCGGTAGTAAACATGGTAGTAAACAATCTGGAAAATATTTTAAAAAAATAAACACGACGAACTCATTAAAACTTACGGTGAACCTGAGCCCAGAAAAACCTCACTGTAATTTCCAACGACCACGGATGGTCCAGTCATTCTAGTTTTCCGCCACAAATAAACCTTACGGTCCGTGAGAGCATAATTTAAATAGTTGGCTAAAATAATCCAAACAATTTTTATCAACGAAAGCATAGAAATTCGAATATTTTGGTCGATATTTTAAAAAACACTTACATAATTTCAGCACACAAGATGTTCCGTATTCTCCGAAGACAGGAATGGAATTTGAAATGGTCTCAATATTCTTTCCCTCAAGAGAAGCTCCGTCTTTCACCAAAGTTTTTGTTCTCATTTCAAGGAACTTTCTCCTCAGCCAAAGATTGTCTTCCTCCCAAGTTTTACTTCGAATGTCTACACCTTGATATTCGACAGAGGGTTCTTCATCAGACGATTCTATCTTGTCTTTAGAATCAACAGTTGAGCTCCGTTTGATTTTTTCCTTCACAGCCGACTCTTCCTCCCGGTGCCTCACAATATCTGCTATCTTCTCATTAGTTTTTGTAACCTGGAACTGAATTTCTTCGATAACTTCCCTCAAAGTCTTTGCCTCCATCAAAGCAAAGGAATCTTGATGAGTCGAGGTGAATCGAATCCCATGAAGTTCCTTCCTCAGAATTTCAGTTTGTATTTCGAGTCTTTCCATTTTTTTTGACAATCCATCCAGGCGAGTTTCGATTCTTTCCAGAATTGATTCCCTGAAGAATAAACCCATCGCAGTGTGTTGAAAGGTATTTGAGGGTGATATTGAAAATACATATATTTGTTATTAAATAAAATTAGATTGGTTAAAATCTCATGAGGCTCACATTGAATTTGAACTTATTTTCTTCGCAGGTTAAATAAACCGCAGGGCTGCGCTGACAAATGAGGAATCCGGAAAATTTAACTTAAACTCAAATTGTGTGAGGATTTATGAAAAAATGATATTGTTGTTATTTCAAGAGGAATAAAAAAACTGTACAAGTGCGAGCAACAGAAGTAAATGAAAGGCAGGGTTGCAGTAGTTGGGCGAAACTCTCAAGGGTTTTATCAGTTAAAAAAAGAAAAGCAGGAATTTGTCCCCCGTCACATTATACAGCGCAACTTTTATGCGTATGTCCCATATAAAACTTATATAGCACTTATAGAACGTATAAACCAAAATTTTACATGTAAAAATTTCATCTATATACTTTCTATAAGTGCTATAAGTTTTACACGGGAGATACGTAAACGGTTGTGCCAACTGCCTTTTTTCTCAAGGTTAATTCATTTGCATTTTATGTAGAAATATTTAAGCCACTCTCTAAAGGCTAAATCTTTTGGTTTGAACCCTGCAAGGATCGCTCCCACTAAATCAAACGAAATAGTATTGGGGCTTACATCCAGTACAATTTACGTTGTTAACTTTCAGGTTGATTCGGATTTACAATATATTACATATAATGACTCCAGCAGTGATTTAGTCATTGAACTTCTTTATATGTTTGACCGCACAGATTCCCTGGCCTATTTGAGGTGCTCATAAACTTTGCTTGTACAAACTCTGTGTGCTGTCCGTAAAATAATCAATCTCAACTTCGGCTAATTTCTTCCTGCAAGGACTCCTTCGAAAAACATTTGTAGTGAGTAAAAACCCAATTTTGGTATAGATTCAGAATGGATTTCCTAGTTCCTCGCGAATTTTAGTAGTATTGTAATGCGTAGTGAAGCCCTAAAATTACTGTTATCAGTTTATGGTTGCATTTTATGTTTGTTTAAATATCAATGGATAAATTCGTAAAGTTCCATTCCTTTTTCCGGTATGGAACTTTACTCTCAAGGGAAATTACAATGAAAATGCCGCTGCATCAAACTGAGACACGTGATATGATGAACATGCAACAATGAAATTGGAGCTTTATTTTGATTCTAGGAGTATTTTTTTCAGTCAATTTGATTTTATCCATATTGCCGCATATCTTATTAACTAAAAGCTTCGTCTGGATGATGATGATGATGATGATGATGATGATGATGATGACGGTCGTCGTATATGTACATTACATGTTGTACAAACGTAAAACGAAACGACCCGATTCAATTGGTTGTTTTTTCCTGAAAGTTGCAAAGATTGTAATGCAATGGCATAGCGGTTTTGACAAAATGATTTTATTGGATCATTTTTTTAACGAAAGTAGTAAAGTTATTAAAAAAAATTAATAATATTGTTAGAACTTTTTTTGCTTGAAAAAAGATTGACGTTAACATCTTAACCCAAGCAGCACAGTGAATTAAACTCACGTAAATTTTAGGGCAATATTAGGTTTTTCTAGTAACGTAAAATAGTTTGGCCAATTTTTACGTAAAATCAACGCTCGGGTTCTAATGCATCCAAACGTTCATTAAATTGCGTGCATATAACGTTAAATGATTCACCGACACAAGTGCTCTCGATTGCGCAGAATCATAAAACAAACATGACACGAGAGATTTCTGGCGCGGTTTGCTTTTGTTCAATGCATGCATGACCTCGGCCATCATAAATGTTAAAGTGCTGTGCGGGGACAAACCATCTAGAACAGGTAATTTCGGGTTGTTAATTATTTAATTTTTAATTTCTTAACTAGCATGTATAAGTACAGTGATAGGCACATAAGAAGATTGGCTTCGAGAAATGCTGCTGATTGCAGAAATCCGCTGAAGGAAAGTTTTGTTAGCCAATCCAACGTGTCGTCTGAAATAATTTTTGTAAATAAAGTTAGCGAAAGTAGTGAATTGTTAAATACACATCTTATTGAAAGTGACTCAAATACAACTGAAATTAATATTACGTTGGATGTGCAAAAAAATTATATGGATGATAAGTGTGAAAATAAAAGTGAAAGGTTTTTGAGTGATTTAAGGGTTTGGGCTTCAAAAGAGAATATCTCGCATTCATCTCTCGGAAAGCTTTTAAAAAATATAAATCATAATTTATGTATTAAAGCGCCGATTGATGCTAGGACCTTTATGAAAACCCCGCGGAACCTGAAAACCAAAATTGTGAGTCCTGGTGAGTATATCCATTTAGGATTGGAAGCAGCCCTTTGCCAAAGATTGACTGAACTCGACGAAAATACAAACCGTATTTTTATCGATTTAAGTGTGGACGGTCTCCCTATCACATCAAGCTCCAATAGTCAATTCTGGCCCATTCAAGGCAA
>JAQFXU010005326.1:0-11850 GCA_034693705.1 Spatulosminthurus flaviceps | reverse complement strand
TAATTATTTCCCGTAGTTACCATTAGCTACAGTAAAAGCTTTTTATACAGGACTGAACTGTCCGTCCTCCCAAACCGTCCTACCTAATCTAAACTTTGTTAATTTATATGCGAACACCGGGCATGTATATAACAGAATATTTTAAAATAAAATATGTACCGGACTGGTTTTGAGGGCCTTTCATTAATGTTCGCGTGCTTATAAGATCGTTGAGTCTGTGCATTATATACTTTCAGACTTAATTTATAAAGCAAGTTTTCTAATTTTACAAAACTGTTACGATACTTTGGCAAAGTTGGAAAACGTGAACTATTAACTGTTTGTAATTAACGCAAGAAACTATTATAATTACCAATATTTAATCGGCGAGCTTGGATATCGGGTTGACTATAAATGCAATTTCTCGTTAGTATAATATTTAATCTGTAAAGTTTATACATATTGGAGATAATATGAGTATAAATGCATTTATAATTAAAAAAATTAAAATGGAAAGCACTCAATATTCTTGTACCACTTTCCTTTTATTGTTTTCGCAAATCACTGTGCTAGTAGGGTACTCATTTTGTTCCTATGGTTTTCCAAAAGTCTTACTGACTGACATGTATATCAAGCTTTATTGCATAATAGTTTCTGCTATATAGATACGATAGAGGTGGTTTAACGTTTAATAACACTGCAATAGAGAGGGATGTTACCGGCTTTATATAAATTTTAGTCATTAAAAGGTAGTTAAAAATTTGAGGGCCAGATTTGTAGGAAAAGATACAAGGTTCTACAAATGTGTATAGCTATGGATATGAATGAATAAAATAAATATTGTTAGAATTTGAAATTATTCGTCATTAGCGAAGGAGTTAAATTAATCGTAATTCCAAATAATTAAACACTGGAAGAAATTAATGTTCTTGTTGTACCCATAATTAACATTTTATTTTGTACGTACATAAATTATTTTTACTTCCCCTTTTCCATCCATCGCATCGTGTTAAAACTGGTAGATGGCCGTACGCATAGCTTTAAATGATTTACTTTTAGAACGATGTGTTACTTTAACTAAGCCTATTATACGTGTACCATAAAAAAGAATCGGATTTCAAAAATCGTGTACAGTTATTTGTTGCACACAAAAATAGCATCCAACTAACATTCGTAAATGATTTTGTTGGTAGATTTTCCCATCTTTGTCTCTATATTGCATTACTTAAATATGTAAGTACGTCAGATAATGTGATTTTTTCCAAAGTACGAGTTTCTCCGTTGCAACAAATGCTGCCTTGGATTTCTATTTACTAAAAGGGGCTTCACATGAACTGAATGATTACAGCAGAAGTAATATTTCCTACATTTACGTCTCTCGTGCAAACTACTCTTATTAAATATTTTGCATCATGTAACAATTAAAACATAAATTGACGATTATCATTAATGAAAGGAGCAAAAGTCCATGTACACCATATTTACATGTATACAGTAGGCAAATCAGTATCGCTAGCATTTGGTATAAATTATCGTCATGGACAAACTATTAACACTTGCTTGTTTAGGTTAGGATATAGTAGAGTTGCCTTTTTTAGCTAGCACTGGTACTTCTCTCAAAGTTCTCCGAAAATGCATGAAATACTTTAAATTAGACCCACTTTCTCACACATGTATATGCTGACGAAAATTCGGCCATTCAAAATACTTTTAAAATAATACTAATTTTACTGACCACTGTAACATAACTGCCTGCTACTGCTACTACTACTACGCGTAACGCCCTTCAAAGTACCCTTTATCTGAAATGCAATGCACCCACACTAACTTTAAATTCTAGAAGTAATTCTTATCAGCTAATTTTTTAGTTATCAGAATGCTGAATGCTACAGTAAAGTTAAAATAACTAGAGACCTAAATAGCCGATATGAACACATAACCATTAGAAAAGGACACAGGCTTAACACAAATGAGCAAGGCAGCCTTAATTATTTTAAACATTTTAAACAACATTGTCAAGATCGATCATAGACTTAAAATCTAGAGGCTAACCTTTTGAATATAACAAAATACGATGTAATGAAAAAGAGCTACACAATCAATAACATTCATAACTCGAATCTCAATACAAAGCTGTAATCGTCAACTGCGCTCTTGCTGCTAATGAGCTTTCAACTATTGAAAATTTAATGAACTCAGAATCCCAAACATTAAGAACACTGGAGATTGGAAAAGCTAGGCACATGAAACTGCAACTGGTACTAAAACTAATCTCGGATTTAATTTTTCGCAGTTGTAGTAGATTTAAAGCCATTATAATCTGCCATTAGAACATACTATAAACAGTTAAAACAAAATCTTCGGAATTATAATACATTGATTAGTTTTTACTTTCCCGAAGACGAATAACAATCTTCCTAGTATACCAACACTACTTGATCATAGTAGATGATAATAATTATTATTCTTCTATCACTTACAAATTCTGTCAAAGCTTAAGCCTGTTATGAAACTACTCAGTTTCACGTGATTGTTTCAGCTAAAACAAGCATTCATACTTTGCGAGAATATAATTTTTCTAAACATTAAAAACTATTGCACACCTTTTTTGGTTTGGTAAAGCAAATAGAGGCTGTATACCCCTTGCCTCATGTTCCACCACTAATTTTTGCCGCCAAGTTAACGACATGGTAACTATTTTATCTGTAACGCAGTAAAGTCTGTACAAAACTGCTCATAAATGCATTCAAGTGTAGTAAAAGTAGTATTAGTCATGTATACCATTCTTGAAGTAAAGTGAACTGATATTTCACTTGACGACTTACTCTGTGAATCTTATCTATCTGTTAGTAGCTTACTATACTGAAGATTAATATTTAACGAGACGCCAGACTCCAATAAATTAGAAACCTTGATCGAGTTTAAACTCAAAAATATAGCATAATGGATTTTTTCTAAACTCTCTCGCCAGCTTCAAATGCTAGTATATATTTTGTAAATAGGCTATTATTGTTAATGGTACAACGACCTAAACACCATATTTAAAAATACTTAAATGGACTTTTGTTGTCAGTAAAGCTGCATTGGGTCTCCTCCATCCATGCTATTCAAATAATTATTCATTGCAACATCATTCGATGAAGGGTCAAAAAGTGGAGGTAGAGTATCTGGCACGTTGCTACCAAAATCTAACGGGAAGCTATTATCGATATCCGCGTCGTCATCGTCTTCTAAGTGATGATGATGATGTGATCTCTGAGGCAAGTGATGGTGTTGCTGTTGATGATGATGGTGTTGTTGCTGAAGCTGTGAATGATGGGCATGAGGTGGTGGCGTAGACTGTTGCTGCTGCATGTGGTGATGGTGGATCTGTGACTGCTGATGTGAATGCTGATGAATCAATGACTGCGGTTGTTGTTGTTGTTGGTGGTGCTGCGAATGGGACATGTTTGTGTGATTGGAGATATTACTTCTACCGAGTTGATTTCCGTGACCGCAGTTTGAAGTCGGAGAGGGTATCATGGATTGAGACTGCAATCGGGACGACTGTAATCCAAAGTCTTCGTTGGATTGTGATTGTTGCCCGAATTCTTGATTTTTAAAAACCATGGCAAGTTCAGTATCTCGTTTCCAATCGGACTGACGACCCAAATCCACTCCATGTTTATCCAAACAGTGCGTTTTCAGTAGCTGATAAGTGTTGAATGAGGAAACACACATGTGACATTTGTAATCACGATCCAACGTGTGCGATTCCATGTGACGGGCCAAAAAACCTGCATGAAGGTAAGTGTCGTTGCAGATTGTACACTTGTGGAATTTCTCGGGATGAATAACTCTTTTATGAGATAAGAGATCTTGATTGTTATCGAATTCCAAACCGCAAATCTCGCATGTCCTCGTAAATGGCATACCCGGCGCTCTCTTTTTCCGACCTTTTTTCTTCTGCTTGTCCCCTGTTGAATACATAATTTTCATCTTGATTATTATACAATCGTATACAAATGGGGTTATTCCTCATTTCAATGTCCAAAATACCACGTATGACACTATGGCACATATGCTTTCAATTTATTATTATGGTGTATCAACAGCTAATAAAGTTTTACCATCTTCATCCGCGGTCTCTACACTTTCAGTCCTGACTTTCTTAGGTCTTCCCCTTCCTCGTTTCACGGGGACGGCGACTAATGTGTTATTTAATATACATTAAGAATTCTTATAAAATTCAAACATTTGCTCAAATCAGTTCAACACTGCAAAAGGACAGGAAACCTAGTTCATATATCACACTTTCATTACCATTTTCTCCTTCGGTTTCCCACGACGTATTCTCATTCGATTCTGATTTCATCTCAGGAGTAGACTCACTTTGGTTTGACATTTGAGTAGCGTTGGGACCAGCAGCGCACGTAATTACACTAACTGCCTGGGTTTTCTTTGGACGGCCTCTTTTGCGCTTTGGCACTATAAGGTTTCAAAATGGTAATATTACAGTTCTGAAATCAAAGTTCCAAAGTGACTCATAACACAACTCCTATCACGACCTGAACCCCTTTTCCCTATTCCATTATCCTATACTCCATTTCTTACCAAGAGCATGATCTGACCCTGCATCAGCTTCCTCTCCCTCCTTGTAGCCATTCTCCTCTTTTCTGCGTCTTGCTTTCCGTTTTACTTTCCCTGCAAAATCAAAGCTACCTTTTTCAGTATCACACTCCTCCTCCCTCCCCAAACTGCATTTTAATCTCTAAAAGAAATTTGTTTCAACCCAAATACTTCTCTTTCTAATCAGTATACACACCTTTCCCATTTAGATTATTAACTTGAGATGAGATGTCGGAAGAGTCCGGAGACCAACCATTACTAGGACTTGATAACAATGAGCTGAACTTTATTGATGCACCCGCAGTTCGAGTATTGGTTCTGATATGGAATCCTATAGTCAAACAATCCCAAAATAAAATACAAATTATTTATTCCAAGCATATACATGGGTAAAATCCACAAAATTATGATTCTTCACTTGAGCACACATTTATTGCCCCCATCTTCTATCCCTTCTAGTTTCTACCATTCCGCTAGGACACACCAAAAGCTTCTTTACAAACAAACATCTTCCTTCCATAAACTGAACAACTTGATAAAACTTCTAAAACCATTATGGAAATACATACATCTCATATCAATTTAAACATCTTATCACTCCAGGAACGAGCATTTCCCATCCAAATCACATCGACACACTTCCCATCAACTATATACATGTACTATTACATGTTTAAACTACAAGGAAGGCGCAACACTATCCCAAAAGGTAATCAAACTTCATATTGCAGTGCTGCGGCAAGCTCTCCTTTACAGATTACTCATTTTCAGTTAATCTCTCTACATTCATGTACATTTCTAGAAGTGAAAGATAAAACAAAGATAAACCTCGAGCATCAGCACAATTCATACATCCCTTCAACTATAAACATACCTATAAACGCCACCAAAACTCATATCCCATCAAATAAAACGACTCGTAAAATCCGATCAAAATTCTCATCATTATTCCATTAACTCACCAAAGTTAGTTAAAACCCAATCTTCCAAATTCTCCCTCCACTTTTCGAGCTCCTCAAACTTGACTCTCCAAAAATTGGCCTCTCTCTCGAGAAAAACCAGCCGCTCCTCGAGATTTGAGGATGGAATTGATTCCATGACTTGGTCTCCCATTCAAGTGGCTGTATTTGGTATGAGCCGAATTCCCATTTACTTTACGCCATCAGATTATGATATATAATAAATTCAACAGTTAAAATTTTAATTCCATCCAGCAACAACAACACAGCAACAGCACACACACGGCACACACATACGCAACTTATACACGTACAATGGATTATGGATATCGAAATTTTGAAGTACGCAACTCGCGCGAGTCCGATCCTTTTCCTACCTCACAATCCCTTTCCTTAAATCCCCTGCTTCCGCACTCTATGAGCATTTTTATTTCATTCCTACAGAAGCTTCCTATATAGTTTCTATCATCCTTGTCCTTTCTCTGCTTTCTCTCTCATTCAAGCCTTTTTCCCTCACGGGTGAGGTACCATCGAGAGACACGAACATGCTTTCACTCCAAGAGACTCCACCACCATAAGCCCTTCCGTTCCGTGCATCCACCCTCTTTCGCTCGATAGTTGATGGATTCTAGTGATAACTGCAACTTCACTACAACCTCTACACTTGCTTTCTCCTCTCATTCTTCTTGCTGGACTTAACTTGTACACATGGTGTGGATTACAGTCTGTATACATTATTATGCATGCTTGTCGATATATACATGTAAACTATATATATATAGAGAGAGAGTAATCTTGGCCGAATGGGAATGATGAATGGCTTGGCTGTTTCTGGGTGTTCATAGCGTTGTATATGTAGTTGCTCTGACTTTGATCATTCTATTAGTCATGGCAAGGAACAGGTAATGAGTTCTAAGCATGCCATAATTATAAGTCGTAAGCTTAAATCACTGTCGGTTAATTTACACTTGACTCATATAAAGTACAAGTTAATCTACCGTGGTTGTTCCAATTCGAGGTAGGAGGGAAGTGGGAATACGAAATGTTAGAACATGCTCTTTTGGTGTAAAGACCTCTGATCGTTGTGCTGTTCTTTCGTTGTATCTCCATTACTGTACTTACAATGAGTATAGGAACTTTTGTATTTGTTTAGAGGTTCAGCCTCAGGAATTAATAATCCCGGGCGACAATTTCCTTCCCGCTTTAGATGTACAGTCCCTCTGATAAAACCCCGCAGCGATTTTACCATCACCGAAAAGAGGCTTGGGCCTCCTGGCTCTTGGGGTCTCGTGAAATTCTAAGTATGTATGAGTGTCTAGGACATACAGAACTAATGAATAATTAATTCTAAAACAATTCAATTCTATAAACTAGATCTTCTGTAGATCTAGCAATTACTGCATTAGAAATAATTACCATTTCACTGGCAAGAAAAATATCAAATAAAAATCCAATGTGTATTTTTCAAGCTATGTATGTATGTATAGAAATGTGTACTGACATTTCGGTGCTTAACCTTAAAATATAATTGCAATTAAATTGCATATAAGTTTTCCAAACGATGCGATGGCTCTGTTTTAAAGCTAAACTTGCTATAGTCTCAAGTAATGACCTCCAACATTCCATTCCATGCAATAGCAACCAACTATGTGCCAATCAACAATGCGGGAGTTGAAGGTACACTCGTAGAAAGGTAATCAGGAGAATTGCAGTACATCTAACGGAGATCCGGTTTTAATTGTGCCACCGTATGCCATGTTCCCTTTAATGGCATTCACCGACAGTACCATACGGAATGGAATGCAGTGCATGTAACTGAAAGGAACAGGCAGCGGCACAATATTCAACTTAATACTACCTGATACTGTCAGTCTGATACCTAGTTCAAAATCCGTCATCTCTACTATACTACTGTGTGCGGTGAGTTTCTCTCTTACACTACTTAGCCAGGGGGGACGGAATTTTTTGGAACTTGTTTTGACGAAGTTTCTCGGAGGTCTTAATGGTAATTAGAATAGAGGATAAGTAGTGTAAAAGGTAAAATTGAGACCTACCACCCATTTTGCTTATTTGGGACTCTTCTTCATTTTCTTGAACTTCACAGCAAAGCACAGTAGACGCATATACTACGCACACGACCAGAGTGCGGCCGCTGGAGAGGTGTGAACAGTAAACATCACATGTTTACCTATTATGCCACTTACGGAGCTGGAGTGGTGTACCTACGTTTACCACTAAGCGTTTTTAAGTGTGTCTTTTTGGAAGGGGAGAGATGGCGGATTTTGAACTGTGCTGAGCGTTCAACAAAGGAACTTAAGGAGAAGATTCGCGTCGCAGAGGGGAAAATGGAGTCACGAATTTCTATAATAATAATAATTATAATAACTTAGGGAACGCTCCTTTTCGTGAATCTACTACAGCTATAGCAGCAACTCTGACTGGATGTTCACTGGTATAAATGATGATTCGTTACAACGTTGGAAAATCACGAATATCATTGTCTCGTTTCTAGTCGCACTTGCAGTCTACCATAAAGTGCTTCAAGGTCATATATACCGAGCGAAAAATTTTGTAAGAATAAAAAAGACGAAATTTGTTATTCACGTTACATTTGAACTTGACATTCATCCATGCACACTTCATAATTACACGTTGCATTTATTTGCTGAAATCTTTCTGGATTCGCCATTTTAAGGGAACGGAGATGTCATGGAGAGGAGCTGTATAGGTAGCATGTATGTACACATATACCACCTTAGCTTCAGTTGCCACTCCTCAACGGGGTACATCGTAGAAATTTGTTCATTGGCGAGACGACATAAGGAACGTTTGCCAGTGAAGATCACCTGAAGGGAATAGTTGAAACAGAAATATTTCTGACCGTGCAACAAGCGGCGCAAACAATTGGCCAAGCATACATGTAGATTTCCATTGATTGCTGTCTAAAAAAATCCAAAAATTCCCCCGTACAACTTCTGAGCTAAATCATAAACAGAATGCATTTGCTGAATCGGGTGTAATTGTTGTCAAATGGAGTATTTGCAACTGAGCAGAAATTTTTGATTATAGCTCTAGCCTTGTTTCAATAAAAGCTTAACTTACAAATATTTGACGTCCTTTTGAAGAAACGAACAAAATGGTGTGGGCGGATGTTGCAGAGACATGCATAATTTTAAGACGAGCTTAATTTATACGAGCTGAAAGAATTGCGAACCACATTAAAGTATCAGAAAATGCGGAGTACTCATTTATAATCTCTACACATAACTGACGAAGCAAGAGAGTCAAGCAATCCAACTTGGTGGAATCTGTGCAGAATTTTACACTTCGAGAAAATAAAATCCAATTTGCTCAGTCCAATATTTCAATCTATTCCATTTTATTTGTCATTAGTTTTTCTGACGTATATATACAATAATTAAACATATACAGCTTGTGGATCGTGAGAAAATATTTTGCACTGAAAATTGCTTTTGAAGTTTCAAATACTTATTAATTGATATAGCCCACTGACTTTTTTTACATCGCTCTTTTAGTGCACAAACAGAACCATGGTTGTCCGTAATAAGGGAATTTTAGTTTCTTTCCATAAAAAAAGAATTGTTTTAGTATGTGCGCTAGGACTGGCTCTTTATATTATGTTGAGTGGCGTCTTTTTTATTGCTGGTGTTGGAACTAACCGACAAAATCTTAATGACAGGAGCGATAAAATCATCCGTGAAGATGGGGAAATACTAGGTCGTGATAAGATTCAGAGCAATGAAATTCAAAGAGTAATCCCAAGACCGGAGATATTGAAACCAGGAGAAATGGGAGAACCATTCCCACCTAGTAAGTTGTCTGCGAAGCAGAAGCAACCAATTGAAGCTCAGAGCAATGAAATTCATGGATTAGTACCAAGGCCGAATTTACCGAAACCAGGAGACATGGGAGAACCAGTCACACCTACGAAGTTGACTGCAGAGCAGAAGCAAAGACTTGAGGATGGTTACCGAGACCAAGAATTTAACCAATACGTCAGCGATTTGATTAGCATTGAGCGCTCTCTACCGGACCCTCGGCTTCCGAGGTACGATTTGTATAAATTCCTTTCCTAACCATAAAATCCTTATTCAGTAAGAAGTTTGATTGTGTGATTTATACAATCCTTTTACCTTTACCACCTGCCGGATATTTTCTTGCAGATGTAAACAGCGTGGAAGGTATTTAACTAATTTGCCAAAAACGTCCATAATCATTATTTTTCACAATGAAGCATGGTCTACGTTACTTCGATCTGTCCATTCAGTAATAAATCGATCACCACCGGAACTGATCCAAGAAATTATTTTAGTGGACGACAACTCTACAATGCGTATTGCAGTTTTATTTATTTATTTTGCTTCTACAATAAAACATGTTATTGTGCCAAAACTATGCAAATTTTGCTCATAAAAGAAGTACATCTTCAATTGTTATTATTTCAGCTCATTTGAAAGGGCAGTTGGATATTTACATGAAGAGATTCTCAAAAGTTAAAATTGTCCGTGCGCCAGAACGTATTGGTTTAATTCGAGCTCGAATGCTTGGATCGGATGCTGCAACGGGAGAAACATTGACTTTTCTTGATTCCCACATAGAAGCTACTACTGGTATCTCTTTTGCAATAACTGTATTGAAATTATTGAATTAAATAGCACCAGATTAATTTAAAGTGTGTTTGTATGTTTTTATTTTAATTCAAACTTCGTAATAAAAAAACTATTTCCGATTTTAAACTTGATATAGGTTGGCTCCCCCCTTTACTTGATAGAGTGGCCCGAAATTCAACTACTGTGGCTGTTCCTCTTATTGACATCATTGACAAGGATACTTTTGAATACACGTATGATAAAGGCAATCACGAAGTATCTGATCCTGCCGTTGTCGTTGGTGCATTTTCATGGGATATGGAGGTCAGTCTTTCTATTGGGAATTGCGCCCCGTTATTTATTGAAGTTCAGAACACTCTTATCAGCTATGAATTCGATTGAAATGTAGTACATATGGGTAGACCTTCCAGAACGAGAAAAACTCAAACTGAAAGATTCATCAGAACCTTATCCTTCACCTGCGATCGCTGGAGGACTCCTTACTATTAATAAAGGATTCTGGGAATATCTTGGCAAGTATGACCCAGGATTTGACATTTGGGGTGGCGAGAATCTTGAAATTTCTTTCAAGGTATATTTACAAGAGATTCTACTTCATCTTGAATCCCTTCTTGTGTGTAAATTTTGATCACGTAATAATTTGGTAATATTTGTACATTAAGTGTAGACTTGGATGTGTGGGGGGAGGTTGGAGCAAGTTCCCTGCTCTCATGTTGGTCATGTCTTTCGCGATAATGCTCCCTATAAAGGGAGAGAGGGAGTGCCATACATACAGAACAATCTTATTCGAGTCGCTAAAGTGTGGATGGATGACTATGCCAAATATTACTACAAGTCCAAGGGTCTCGACATTGTAAGTAGAAAGACATCACATTAAATGGGGTTATTTGTGTTTAAAGCTTAAAAATTCTTGAACGTCTTCCTCAGTTATGCTCTTTGTACACGAAAATCTTTTTGTTTCGTCTAATGCTGACGTTGAATTTTGGGAAGTTCTCAAGAAAATGGCTTTGTGATTTCTTAAAACCTAGACGGGATTTATATGGGATTATTTTTTACAGGACACTTACTACGGAGACGTTTCCGAACAAATAGAGTTGAGGAATCGCTTGAAGTGCCAATCCTTCGAATGGTATCTGAAAAATGTCTACCCAGAAATTTACATGCCTGGTTATGGGTACGCATATGGGGAGGTAAGTGGGAAAAATAAATTTATTGTTTTGTAAAATCTGGAATTCCCTGATTAAAATGGAATTTCAGTTCCGTAATTTAGGATTCGATGGAGAATTCTGTCTCGATGCTGATATAAACAAAACAAGTACAACAAACCCAGTAACGATGTATCCTTGTCATGGGGAAGGGGGAAACCAGGTTGGCATACTCCAAACCTTAAATATGAAAAATTAGTTTCTATGGACAAACTTAATTTTTAATAAAATGAATTTTAAGTTATTAACTCTGACGTACCAAGATGAAATACGAAGAAATGACGAGTGCTTGGACTACTCTGGTGACAAAGTAATTATGTATGGATGTCACGGGGACAAGGGAAACCAGCAGTGGATTTACGATGAAAAAGTAAGTGACTCCATTCAATCCACAAAATGGTATCAATTACAAAACCTGGCCTCATGAAATCATTTTTATTGATGAAATTGATTCCATGTTTTAAATTT
>JAQFXU010005325.1:0-11850 GCA_034693705.1 Spatulosminthurus flaviceps | reverse complement strand
ATTAAAATGTAATTATAGCTAATGTAAAAATAAGCTACTACTAAAAGTGTATGCACATGGTATGTGCATTGTAGGTAGCCCAGAACTTTAGGTCGATCAATGAGTGTGATTTTTCAATATATCAGCTAAATATATTATGTACTCTGTGATACAATCATTTTACACTAAAGCGCATTTATTAATTCTTCTGAAAAAAAATGAACAATAATAATAATAAAATTATTATTATCATTAACATTTTATTTCACAATCTGCCTAATCATTTAGGGAATTACGGTAATCATACCATAGTGGTTCATCACCACTATAAATCCAGGTAGGAATAATTATTATTACAGATCTCATTTAAAATGAATTATTATATGCAAAACAAGGATTTTATACATATAGTTATTTGGCTATATAATAGCTATAGTGAGAACTTGTCATCCTAGATTATTTTATAAAAATTTTATATATGTATATGAATCTATAGAAATTATTAGAGTTGGTCTTGACATTGAGTCCACACCTACGCCTGTACTATCTATGTAGCAATTAGCATGAACATTATTGACAGACATTTAGTACCTACCCAGACTATGTATAGTAAATTATTCATGTTTTTACAATAATTAAAATATTTTTATGGACAGTGCAATAAAAAAATTCATTTCCAACAATAATTTTATGTTCAATCAATAATCCCGTCAACCACAGAAGTACACCATAAGCAATAAATTTTTATACAAAGTTACAGCAATCATACAGAAAAGAGATAAAAGGAAAAGCTTATTTAAGAAACAAGTCATTAAATCCAGCGTGATGTGGCAGGTATACAGTATAATATATGCATAATAATAATTATTATTAGAGTGACAAGAAGCGTGCTATTTTTCCTTGCATGTCCACTATCCATATAGAATGAGAATTGAGCTGCTTGCAGTTCCAAAGGTAACGTCTACCATTATCTGTATTAGGTAATAGAAATTATTATGTGTGTACTATAAAACGGAAAAGAATAATCATTATTATTACTATGTACTACTGTATAAGAATTAATAAGGGACTGTACACACAATTTGTATGATTCCTAAGTGCACATGAACCTTGCACAGAAAAATAAAATATCAATCGCATTATGTACTATCGAATATTGTCTTGAAGATTTAGTATTGGGGTGGGGGGCAACTCGTTCAGAAACATTTTCCTCCTAAAGGTTTCATTGAAAAAACTACATGATATTTAAAGCTGGGGTTATGTGTTTTAGGGCACTGAATTTTTCCTACCTCAGCTCTGGTAGAAATTTTGTTGTTAAATCAGTCTGTTTTTATTGGATGAATTAATCATGATTGAAAACATATTATTTGTGGATAATACTATTTGTGGCTGAAATGTTCTTCATTTTATCATAAATATTCGAAAATTTCTGGATTTGGTACTTGGTATTTGGACGACGAATTTTTTGCCGATGAAACCTTTGAAAGAATATGAATTTTTGGATGAGTCGTTCAGTCCCCTTATAGTACCCATGTCTATGTTATACAAAATTAAAATGCAGAAAAGAAGATTCAATAATAATTATATGCACATATTGTACGGTAGAAATTAATGTCGTTGTCGCAGACCTACTAATAAATAAAACTAATTATTATTACTATGCTGTAGAGGACATCCAATGTAATAACAAGTTATTGTTAAATGTAAATTGCATTGAATTATTATGCAGCCATTCATTCGTCTACCATAAAAATGACTTATTATTATTACTGCAACTAAAAAACATTGGGTGCGAATTAGAAAAATGCCATGAAAATAATAATATGTTGTATTTGTAATAATAAGAGAAGATAATATCGGTGATATTCCCAAAAGTTATTTGTAAACTATTGGAAATAAAAACTTCAACTCTACAGAAATTATGAATAATGTGTATGCTTTATTTTAGAAATGGATTTTTCCAAATTTTTCATTGAATCATGCACATATGTATTACTTTCAGAAAAATATTTTTATTTCTCATCTCATTTATATGTATGTATTTCATACTAAATGGGTCATTGAAAAAATTAAGCAATTTAACTAACATGTGGTTTCATAGTTTATATTCGTCCATTACTAAGTTCCAGGTTCCATCAATACAAAAACAGAAATATCAAAGTGCAATCATTTAACATGAAAATACTAAAGAAAAGTGAATTATTCGGAAAACATACAGACTCATTTGAAAACATGAGAAGTCCAGGGCTTGAAGGGCACTATAAAAATAAGCGGCAGAACTAATATTCTGAAGCCGAAATTTCCATTGACAATCATTACTTAAGTGTCAATAACAATAACAAAATCACCTGTGCAAGAACATATGGGGATATCCAACCCCAATAAAAAATCATTCAATCTTATTTACTAAAAACTTCGAGGTGGGATTCGTCCTTTATGCACATTAAATGTTGTAAACCGTAAAAAGCAAGGACCAGATTTTATTGGATATTTTATACTGGAAGTTGGAAAGAGTGACAATTTATTACTTTTTTTTGCTTGAAAACAAACTGTACTAAGAACGTTCCCATCCGGATCCTAAATCCTAATTGCTTGTGTAAAGGTAAAGGAAAAGCAAGCCCAAACGGATGATACAAGTCTTGAAGAAAAAGTAGTAGATTTATTCTTGTGTCATTCATTAATTCAATTGCATTCAATAAAAAATAATAATTTCTCCAACTATCTGCAAAATGTGAATCAATTATTGTGTTTTCCCGTACTCTTTATTCTGGAAATGAGTCATAATTAATAATTCTGTATTAAAGTGTATACCTCTTGCTGTAAAAATATAACAATAACTGACTCACATTGAAAGGATTGATACTGAAGCTTGAGCGAGTTTCCAATGTGAAAACTTTATAGTACGGAAGAATGTTTACCTAAATCTCCACGTACTACGAGGATTACCCCAGTTTTTAACGAAAAAGTAAATGACAGCAATAGCAAAGATTATTCCAATGAGGATCACAATGACTATCAATGTCGGTCCCAGTACTGATCTTTCCGGAACGATTGGAGCCTTGAAACAATTCCCACTCCTTTCTACTTTCTCAGCCAAATGTTGGAAAATCGACTCCACCAAAGGATTCACTGCTGTCCTCCAAAAATGAATATCCCGGTCTAAGAAAGTAGTTGAGCTCCCTACCATCCCCAATTGAGTAAAATTCATCATTTTTTTAGTCCCAATCTCAAACTTTGGCCATACAACGGGTACCTTTGCCGAAGCAGGATTTCTATATTTAAAAATCAAAAAATCAATTTTTGTTTGTTATTTACTATTGTAACGATATCATTAAAAATTCAAGAATTCAATTCAAAGTCTTAAGTAATTGCTCATACCCAGTTTGGATGAATGACAAGTATGAGCTCATCAATTTTTCTCTTATGGCCTTGTCGTCCTCACTGAAAATGCTTTTCGACTCACTATTCGGAAATGCATAGACGAGCTCTTCTCCAATGGCCCCATGAAGCCACTCAGGATAGGAAGAATTTGAGGGCCTGTACGACCACTGGTACCGGTAAGTGGAAGTTCTTGAGGATTTGGCTGTGGATCTAGCCGCGAATTCAACAGGATATCTTATGTACATTGCCCCACAAAAGCGGAAATACTGCTCTCTGAATGTTTCCTTCTGAACGCCGTACATGTACTCATGGGACACGACGGCTGCCAGCCCTTCATTTTCCGGTTCCATTGGATAAAATTCCTTGGGGATATTTTTACAAAAAAAATATTACAATAAGTACGAGAGAGTTAAAAGGAACTGTACCATTTGCATTTTTCATCTACTTTAATTAAACTGTCAGAAATACTCATCTAATCGGGCTAGAAAAAAAACTGTGAAAATAGGGAAGAATATATAAAGCAATAGAATTAGTTATGCAAGCCAATTACCTTCAAGCTTTGCCTAATAAGTTTATGGAAATCCGCCTCTCGCAGCTTATTTTCTTTGATCAAGCTCAGTTCGTTGGTCTGGAGAAAGGCGTGAGTAAGATAGCAAAGGGAACCAGCTCCACCGTTGTCCCCAATAAGTAAATTTAGGTCATGCGGATATTTCTCCTGCGAAAATATAAACGAATATGTACATTTTTTTTTACAGTATTTTACTTTATCATTGAAACCTAAATTTAATTCGTTCAATTAATAATGATTATTATTGATTAAACTTATTTCAATATAGAAATATTTTTTACGAAATCCCTTTCCTTACGGCTTCAAATTCATTTAAAGGATCACGAATAATTAAGTTTCCATCCAACACAGGCTTCCACAGTTGAGGAATCTTCATGGATTCCTATAAAATATTATCCAAATACCAATGAGTTTTCCTTTCATTTTCATTAGGGAACAAAAAAACAGGAGAAAAATGGATTAATTTCATTTTTATTTAATACTAATTATTATTGCAGCCAAGTTAAAGGCATACGTTTAATAGCTTCTCCATTGGTAAATTTTGAAGGCATTTAATAGTTTCGTCCAAACAGTGATCGTTGCAGTGGGTAATGTTTGCAAGATGATGCAAAGCGTCCAGAGGCTTCTGATCCAATACATATCGTCCTGCTGCGACTCCATCATGAAGAATTATTTGACGGACCAAAGGTTCTGAATTTCTATAGAGGGAATGAGGTTCTTCACATTTTGGTGACATAAACTGAGGAGAAAATATAATGCATGGAAAACATACAAACTAGCAACTTTTGAGTCTTCGTAAAATAATGGAGAAACAATGAGGGCTGAGATGGCCATGGATCCTGAAAATCTTCCACCCAAAGTAATATTGTCTGGGTTACCCTTGAACTGATCTGCATTAACTTTAACCCATTTGATTGCATTCATGATATCATGCAAGCCCACATTTCCCTCCAGAGTGCCATTACCACTGCTCATGAAGCCAAATACACCTACAAAAAAATTAATGCATTTTAAGCTTCACTGTATTTTTAACCTTAAGCTATGTGCATTCAAAGTAGTCGTTTATTTCTAGGAAATTATAATATGAGATGATGTTTCCACATTGCACTAATACATTTGAATAGGTAAACAATTGGTAAATACTTGGGAACAATGAAATCAGCAAAACAACGGCGATTCATCAAAACCCCACGAGAATAACATTGGCAAAATATTAATTACTCAGAAGCGTAAGCAGTAAAGAATTGGAAGGTGGCCTGTGTAGGAATAGGAATTGCCACGCATCCATAATAAAATCAAGAATGAATAAAAGACGCATAGAGGAGAAAAGAAATTAGCATGCATGACACTATTATTAGAAATGTTGGAAAAATGTTGCAAAGGGGCATTTTCTTACCCACGCGATAATTTACAGTCACAACAATAATTCTTCCTTTGGCAGCCATAGCCGAGCCGTCGTACTGAATAGCATCCGCATAGTTGAATCCTTCTCCAGGTATCCAAATCAGAACAGGGAATTTCTCTTTATGGTCAGGATTGTATGGGGCATAGACATTTAACTTCAAGCAGTCCTCATGAATATTTGTTCCACCTTGAGGCAATGACCCATGTGAAAATTCAGGAAGGTGTTTCGTTTGAGGACAGGCAGGTGGGTGATGTTCTGAATTCACGTCTTTTTGGTTATATTCAATTTTAGGATGAACTAGAGCACTGGTTTTTCGGAATCGCAAAGAATTGAGCGGTGCTTCTGCATAGGGTATGCCCAAAAATTTCGTCACATTTCCCCACTCCGGTAGATGAACATGGGTGCCAAAGACGCAGCCGGAAGTGGTTGTGACATGATGGTTTTGGCCAGGGTCAGAACATGTCACGGAATCTAATGTATGAACTAAAATAAAAAACTGAAGCACTCCAGAATTTAATGTTAAATAAAACTTGAGAATTTTCATTTTCAAGGTTTGAGAACTTTGAGGAGGAGGAGGGACACAATACGTTTTATTCCACTTCCAGTACTAAACTAATGTTAACTAAGTAATTATTTATAGCTTGTCACAGACTTATACTAGGAACAGTAGGGTATTGGGATTTAGTTATCATGTAGTACCTCTTCACTGGGTGTCTTTCTGTATCCGATGGTCGTCTCCCGATTCACCCCTATGAATTCCATGAGGCAAATAAAGCAGAATCAAGATTCCCTTTTCCTTATCGCAACAGCACTATGTAACCAATTGGTGCATGTACCAATGCTAATGCTACGTAAGTACCATTGAATATATTGCTTTTTCTTCAACATCCTCCTTCTCTTCATAATTCATCTCATATTGAAGGATGCCATGGGCCCATGGTTACATAAAATCGTAGGTGACAGGCTGGACTGCTTGGACAGGGTCTGGACCATCACAATTCACATGATCTTTTCCATGAAAATCTCCAGTAGACTGCAAACTCAAGGTCACAAATTCTACTAGGCTAAAGGTTGATATTGAAGATACATTCCCTCATATTAAAGAACGAATTACTGCTCTTTCCCTCATATAGACATTGCTGAGCTTATACATGGATGAATGCGAAGTACAGTCAATTCAGATAGTATCGTATAAAAGTATATTTTTCAAATTCATTTTAAGCTAAGAACTTTTAATTCGCAAGAAAGTAAAAATTAAGCTCTATGTACACTCAATGATGTCCTTCATACAGTAGACCTCATCCTTAAAACGAAAATACTAAAAAAACTGCGCCTATGTATATCCTTTTCGAGTTGAATGTGTGGAAGCTACAAAAGAAATGAGTACATAGTTTTTGGGTACCAACTAATTGTAAGCAGTGTAAAAAGTTCCTCAAGAGGCAAACTCGGGAAAATATCAAAGTGTACGAAAATGAAATATGATTTTCAAGGAATTGGAGCTGCTCGTTGTGCTCCAGAACTTTGGGAAATTCAAAAAAGCAAGTATGAATGTGAACGAAGGAGTTATTGGGGGGGAGGTCATGATAATATGAGTCGAGAGGAAAGCAATTTGGATTGTCAAACTTTCCTAGGTCATTGGACGGGTTTATGTTTCAATGCGTACTTGAGTATGGTGAATAAATCAGTCAAATATAAAACCATTTATTGAATGTACAGCAAACATATTCCGCACATCAGGTCTGCTATTACATGTAATTCAATAGTTGGAAAAGTTTAGTCATCGTTGATAATAATGGTGATTATAGAAAAGACACAATTTACGTACTTCTTGAATCATCCGAGTTACGAGGAATGACTAATTATTTCTAATAACCTCTTTATTCATTAATGCACTTTCAGTTAACTATTTTTGCCTGCTCGACTGCATTCGAATTATTGTATCTGAAAGTACTGCTTTGTTGTAAAAAAAATTATTATTACTTTCCTTTGCAGATAATTTCCATTTCGTTGATTACATTTCTGGATTCTGACCGACATTACGACATCCTCTAGTACCTAGAAATAAACTTGGAGCGCATTGAATGATTGAAAAAATAACCTTCCTACGCCTCTTTAACCAGATACTCCTGGTTAATCTAGAAATCAAAACGCCTCAAAGTCAAATCTTCAGTTTAAGAAGACACGACTTTAAAAAAGGTACAATAATTTTCTCGGTAGAATTTGAGAGATTCTAATTGAGGCTCTAATTTTTAAGATGAAACGCAGTTAAAATTAAAATGTAAAGTTCATTGAGAAAATGTAGAGTAAACTGAGACCGGAGACCGCTGAATCAGTGGAAAGTGATAATTGGAAAACAGATGGCTGCAATCCAGTTTTGACGACTTCCGCAAGAATTATTGCAATCACAATTTAATTGCTCATTCAGCATTATTTTAGCTTCTTACTCAGTCAGTATCGAATTGCTAGTCATCTTATAGCCTGTCATTTTGTATTGAACTGCCTTCGAAAATAAATTACGCAACTCGTTCGCAATTCGCTCACGAAATTGTATAAAAATAACATAGTGGACTCCTTGTCTTGGTATGTGAAAATAAAACCAGTTAATGTTTTATGCAGTCATACCTTTTTGTTACACGTTTGGAAGGTGCATTTAAAGTATGTATAAAAGATGTTAGTTGTAGGGTGCTTTATGATGTGGGTCTGGGGCTTGAGAGAGTTGTACAAGAACAGTGAGTTAGGTATTAATAAGTCACAAAATATGCCTAAGGCAAAGTTTGGCATTTTAATGAACTTGAAAATATCCAATTAGGTTAATTTTTATTTCCGAGACATAAATAGTTTTGTTTGGGTTGTTTTTACTGGGTACTCATAGAGTCTGGATTTGGAGTAATGCAAATCTGACCGAAGATTTTGTTCCAAGTATGGAATAATAAAATAAATTGGATGAGATTAAGAATGCGAGAGTTGTAAAGTAGCGGTCTGCTCTACAAAAAGGATGTAGTGAAATTTAAATCACATACATGTACGGAATTAAAAGCAACCACGTTCTATTTTTGGCAAAAAATCTTGAGATGCCATTTCCATACAAATAACTCGAGATTTTTGGCTAATCACTTCACACACAATTTATCTTCTTCCGATACTCCTCTGGTTTCTTAAGCAAGGACTCAGTGTGCTTTGAGATCACAAGGAAAAATCATCTGTCAATTCGGAAGGCAACTGTGACGTATTGTTAAGATTTGGCCTCTGTGAGACTTCTTCTCAGACTTCTGGGCATCCACTCATTCGGTGGTACTGCAAACGAAACATTAAAATTTTACCCGTCAAAACCAGTGCTATTTTGAAAATAGTTTTTACAGCTATAAAATACGAGACAGCCATGATTTCCCGGTCGTTCTTAACTTTGTTCTTCACCTTCCAAATAACAATTATTCACGTTTCTAGCGATTCAAGCATCAATAATGTCGCTGATTCTTATTCTATTCCTCCAAGTTCTCCTCCGTTGACAAATAATGACCAAGTTTTTAATCCCCCAAGCCAAAATTACAACGCTCCAGCCTTATCCGGGAGTTATGGTAGTTACGGAAGCGGTTCAACAACTAATTTCGGCGGCGGGCCAGTCACATCAAGTGTACCCAGTAGCATGAAATTCAATTTCCATAAAGTTCTTCTTGGATTCAAAGTAATGATTCTTTACGTCCTTTTTGTTTTGTATAAACTCACGTATTTGACGGATTTCCCTATCGCGGCAGCCTCAGCAAACTACTTAACCAATAGATCTTTGGACCTGGATACAAAGACAGTGACCCACGAATTTGTCACACAATTATTGAATGGTAATTTTTTTAAACTATGGATTATGAAGTTAAGCTTCGAAAATTAACGAAAATTATTTAATTTTTCCATTTTATTTCTTTAAGGCAACTTCAACCCGGACAAGCTATTTAAAGGAATAAAGCAGTAGTAGAGTTGCATTGTGTACACCTTGAAGCGTATAACGTATATGGTCGACCTGCTTTTACCGAAATTTATTTATTTTTTTAACTTTAAATATCTTATAATAAATAATTTGTTCATACCACCTCGTACTAGCACAAACTATAATCATAATTCCACAAATACTTTATTAAAGTTGCGTGTTCAAACATAATTTACACTGTATCTACCACGTTTGGTAGTATTGGTAGGATAATCAATAAAATCTAAATACAATATACACACAAACCCTGGAATGCCACGAAGATTAATGGATTTTAAACACATGCACAGATAAATTTGAAAGTATGTAGGCATCAACAACTTGGTAACGCATAGTCTAAAAAGAAAGTGCATGAAATAAGCACGTCAGCAACTACTGTACACTCTTCCTGACTAAATGAACCATTAGCACAGGTCTTCCCTGCTTCAAAGATCCGAAATAGTTCAAAGATTTTCCATATTAAAATTTACCAACTTAAACACCAGCAGCATATTGTTTAAGAAGCTACATCCGTTGCTGGAAATTGGATAAATAATTATGTTAACTTTTATGCGAAAATGAAAGACAATCTAAGGGTTGGCGTGGTTTCTCTTCAACCGACGAAACTTCTGGGTGAACAAGGTCAAAGTAGTTCCGAAAGTGATCTAATAACCTCCGTTCAATACTCCGCGAGGAAAATATTAACAAATTTCAGGAAATAACAAAGAATATCGTAACTGCAACTCACTCCAATCGTAATAATCAGGAGGATATTTTCGGAAGTGAACAATAAGTAAGCCAGAGAAAATCTTTGAACTATTTTTCAGATTCGAGGTTCAAGTCAGATCTTTCCTTACTTACAAATGTACAGTTTGGAGAGTATAATAAAGTAGTAGCTAGGAAACCAAATGAGTCGATGAAGAAATTTTCTTAATTTAACATTGTATGCCTATCATAAATATTTCGTCGTTGCTCCTGAACTTGTCTTTTCCATTTATTTTGCTGATTCCCAACACGATTGAGGACGGTAGAACTGCTGCCAGCTGCTTGACTACTGGCAGAAACTCCTGTCATGCGTAAGGAATGAGAGGTTCGACCTCCTCCGACTGACTCATCCTAAACGTATCAAAAAAATAATTCTCGTGTCACCAGAACAACCAGATTAAAACTTTCTGTACAGGCTTACGTCTTCATTTGTATGCTCCTGGTAAGCTGTACTCTTGATCCGTTTATTTAATAAAGGGTCCAGACACATTAGGAATAGCATATACGTCATTAGAAGAGAGACGATTCCAATAACAAATATAACTACTACCTGATGGAAAAAGAAAAGACACTTCAAATCATATACCACATACATAATTAACGTATTATTCCAGAAAATAATCCTTTACTTTGATTATGGTTGTGTTTCTGCTCTCATACTTGCACTCACATCTGGAGCAAAACTCTTCCACTTTTCCTTGAACGATACTAGCTACTTGGGGTATTACGACGTAATCGCATGTACTAGAAGCAGAAATTAAATCAATTTTTGAATGTGTTGAATGTACCCATTCAAATTCACCCCGTTTAACAAATTTAACGGCTTGTATTACAACAAGACAACTTCCTTTCAGACTTACCATTTTGTTGCGGGACTGATGTATAACTTTCTACCGGTCGACGTTCCGACATTTGTTACAATTGTCGGGTCAGGACAAACACATTTGCACCTTGTATCCTCATACTGCCCCTGAATTGAATAAAAGATGCTTCTATAAATAACACTAATTACGTCCAAAATTGTATCAATCAAAAATCAGTAATAACAGAATCACTAATCATTAGCTTCGAAAATAGTAGTCGAACCAATTCAGTATCGAACTGGAATTTTCGGTTCAAATCAATTTAGTTTTGTTCACACTAATTTCGATGAAATTCATAACAGAAACGAATGGAAAACAACATGATTCATTTAATTTACATGCCAATTTTTTGGACCAAGCACTAAAATAATGATATGAAATAACCAAATGGCGAGTACAATAACATTTACTCCCACCTTCAATTAAGATTATGTTAATTTAAATAATTTTATATTTGTATTTGTATTTTATTTTCAAGGTCCTGAGGCTTTCGCCCATGAACCGAATAATTTTATATTTTGGAAATAGGTGGAGTAAAACGCAAACACAGGCGATTTCTAAGGGTGTAAAAGAATTTACAGAAATTTGAAATATTTGCTTAAAAATTGTGATTTAATTAGATCTAAGGACTGGTTTTTTCGCGGTGTCTGTAAGAGTTTTTCACGCTGTGAAAAAAGAGGTTGGTGAGTTACACTTTACCCCCCCCCCCAACAAAAGCTAAGCCTTTCTTTGCGGAAACGTATCCATTTGTTTCTTATTTTAGGAAAAAAGTCCCGTTTGCATGTTTAAGTTTCTCTCGATTTGGGACCACTTTTAAACAGATTCAATCCGATTCGAATCGACTTGAGATATTATTAAATAAATAAATAAATATCGGGGCTTATACTCCAACCTCTACCTGTTAAGGTCTGTCGGAGTTGTCAACCATCTT
>JAQFXU010005324.1:0-11852 GCA_034693705.1 Spatulosminthurus flaviceps | reverse complement strand
TAATCAGTTAATTCTTGCCTCTGCTATTTGCTCTCGTATCGACGCACCATATAGTGCCCTGGAGCTAAACACAGAAGTCACTACTTTTATTGGTTCTCTTGTGTGTATGCTAAGATATTATGGTGTAACAGATTCCCATGATGGCATAGCAACTTTTCTGCATTTAGATTACAAACTAGTGCCACTAGCATTGAGTCGACATTATTTATTAACAAAAGTATAGTAGTGCCACTTAGTGGGTCATAGTGCTTTTTTAAAGAGTTCTCATAAAGGTTCAAAAAAAATTTTAGTTACTTTAAAAAAAATGCCAGTTTTGAACCAATTTGAATTGCCGCCAAAATGGGGAAAAACACGTTGTGCACTGTAGAGAGAATGTCATCTTAAGGGGGAGTCAACATATTTTGAATCTACTGTAGCAGCATTGACTAGTAGTGTACAAAAAATCCAAAAAATATTAACAATTTTATAAACTAGTGCTACCCTTAATTTATCAATTAAGTATAGCTTGTTATTTTTCAAAAATTCAAACTTAAAACTTTGGAAAATTTTGGATTGAGAAAAACTTCTATGCTCCACCATATGTAAAGCCCAAGCCCGTCCTTTCTCATCACGTAAGCCTACACAAGGAACAACGTCCAGTAGAAGCTTCAATTTCTGTCTTATGAGTCATAACCACCCACAAGCCCAATCCTTCAGTTGCCAAACTCCATAAGGTCAATGAAAGGAGAATTACTGTCGGAAATACACCTGCACCTATTTTATAAAGACCTGCATAGTACATAAAAAACTCGACAATGGTCTTGACCACCCGAACTGCCATGAGAATGACAGAGTACACTATCCAGTAATGCAACTCGCGGGGTTTTCTCTGTAATTTAAAAAAACGCTTTCATGAAAATCCCTCCCGCGTTGTACGTAATCCGAATATTAGTTTTACAGACCCTCAAATAATAGAATAAAATTTTTCTAGGCTAGACAAAATTAATTACATGGCATTTAACACTGTATTTATTTTCCAAGTATACTTTCAACTTACTTGGGTGGATCCGTAGAGCAAAAGGAGTCCCATAAAAAAAGCCAACACCGTTATTAACAGCATTACAATAGAGACCATAATGATCATTTTTCCTGGAATAACATAACTTCAAATAATACATTTTCCTCGATTTCATATAAACGTAATAACGTAAAATATCAAAACGTAATAATTACAAAACATCTCAATTTTATACACTTGAATTTCTCTAAGGTTTTACCATCAACAAGCATAGGATATTTTCTATGCCTATAAACGTCAGAAATCGACCAAATCACAACCACAGTCCACAAAATAGTTGCAAGGACTGAACCAACCTGTCAAATTCAAATTAATTCCGTCAAAATCTCACTCTCGCATTCAGTACCAGTCAACAATGTAGGGAGCTACGGCACCCCTAAAAATTTCCAGCCTATATAAGTGTCAAATCTCACCATTTCCAATGCCCAAATTCCCCCAAACGTAAAATTTTTTCACCTCCAAAAAAATGTATTGTTTACAAATCTCTCAAACTTTTAGTTAAATTTCTTTTGAAATTCACTTACAATTTGAAACCAAGCAATCACTCGCGTCCAAGTACTGGACCCACAGCAGCAAATTCGTTTTTCTTCCATTTCTAAAATTAAAATGCTTCACACCAAATAAAAAGGATTCCTTTCCTCACGAACAACTCTCACTATCTCAGAAGGACTCACTCACCTCAAAGTGAAAATGCAAGAAGAGCAGGAGTTTTTGGATCGATTGTATATAAGAAAACTGAGGAAGAGAAATCGTGCGAAAGACAGCAAGAGTAATTTCCCAACCAGCTCTGAATCCTGTCTCTTAAATGAAAAAACAGCAACAAATAAATAGGTTTGAAAAATATCACGTACATTATTTTCTGTGAAGTATATTGTAGTTCTAGCAGAATCTCTTTAGTTAGAAACATGAAGAGCATTAGATAGGAATTTACTTACTTTATTTAAATGAAGTGTAAGACAAAGATTGGCGGTGGGAAAGAATGATGAAATGCGTCTCTTTGGGACTAAGTGAGACCCTTTGGGAGCGATTTTGTTGGAGGCTAATAATCGAGTTAGTGAATGGAATCGTGCCGTTATGACCTTGAGAAAGCACTGTGTGAAATGTGAGTGCAGGGAAAAGGAAACTATGAGTACGCCTATATTGTAGAGTAAAAGATGCAGTAGAAATAATGCAGTGGAAATGCAGTAGAAATGATACATACATGATGTAATATAAACGTTGGCATCTCGATCCCTCTAGATTAGAGAGTCTTCAGACTTGACTCAGATTTGACTGGTTAATCCAGAGCACAACACCCCGAATTGATTCCTACAAAAATCCCATGTTGAATTTTTAGTATATTTTCCATGTATTTTTCTAGCCATTCTGGGAAATATTTTTACAAATTATATTTCAACACCCTTAATTTCTCGATTTAACCATAGCTTGTTATTTTTCAAGAAATTGAATGCAAAACTTTCAAAACCTTTGGTCTCCAAATTATTGGGGAAAAAATTATATTTTCCACCATGTAAAGCTCAAGCTCATCCTCTCCCGTCACTTAATCCTATGCACAAGGAACACGCGTCGAGTATAAGATTCAATTTCTATCTCATGATTCATAACCACGGACAAGCCAAATCCTTCAGTTGCTAAAGTCAATAAGGCCAATGAAACGCGAATTGTTGCAAATACACCTGCACTTATCACTTATGCTATGCAAACCTGAGTGGATAAAACACTCGACAATGGTCTTGACTGCCCGACCTCTTGAGTAAAACCTGAGTGATATAATGTTGCGTACAAAATTGTTTCAGAAAAACAAATATATTCGGAAAAGACATGGGGAATTGGAATTACACGCCACCCCTAATAATTCACTCACTAAAGAATTCCACTATGTCATCATTTATTTGCCAAAACACACGTCAATAATGTTCACATTTTTTCCCACAAATCTCGCTTTTCAAAAAAAACTTTCTAAATTCACTCATACAATTAGAAACCAAGAAGTCACTCGGGTCCATTGACCATTGGACCCAAAGGAGAAAATATGCTATTCTTCCATTTGTCTGAATGAAAATTCCTTCCCGGAAGAAAAACAGTTGTAAAATTACTTTCCTCTCGCACTCGAGCAACTCTCGCCCTCTTAGAACGATTTACCATGTAACACTGAAAGAGAGGATATAAAAACAAATGTTTTTGTATAGCGAGGGATCTGAGGAAGACAAGAGAGATTGTGCAAACGTGCAAAAGGCCACAAAATAGAAATATCTAAACTAGCTCTAAATCCTCTTCCTTAATAAAAACCAATTTGCCCATACAAATCCACGTAATTACTCTCACGATTCACTTCGGCAGCCTCTCCAAGACTCGACCGAATCTAAAAATTCCTTCGTAAATAAATGGGAGAAGAAAATAAAGGACACAAAATCTCTTGACAAAGATGTTTATTTCTTCGTTAGCTTGAATAATTATCATGAAATTCAAAGGGCATGATAATAAAATTACAAAAAACTTGCTCCTCCTTCCTCACATAAGCTCTATATGACAGGGAGCGCGGGTCCAGTAGAAGCTTCAATTTCAATTTCCTTCTTTTGAATTGTACTCACCCACAAGAAAAATCCATGGATTGCCAAAACCAAGGCAATTATTCCCATGAGGATGGGCACACCTTCACTTGCACTAGACCTACCTGACAATGAGTACATATAACACTCAAAAATGACCCTCACTAACCACACTGTAATGGAAATGACTGTGAATCCAATCCAGAAATGAATTTGCCGGGGACTTCTCTGTAAAATTTAAATTAACCCACAATTTTTTTTAAAAATCCCAACAACATTTTAAAAACACTCAAGTCACTTTATAATAACGAAATACATGGTTAAACTTTAAATAATAATTATATAAAAATTTAAAAAAATCACTCAATTATAAACTCTCCACTTACATAGGTGGATCCACGGAGCAAGATGAATCCCATGATAAAATTCAAAATCGCATATAACAACATTATAATTGAAAATACGAGGGAAGTTATTCCTGAAATAATAAAAACTACAATTAACTATTTTCACACAACAATAATAATACTGAAAACGTTCAAAATATTTTGCTTAAAACATCAAACTCACCCGCAGCTTTGTACACTTGAATTTCTTCAGGTTTTAACGGGCTACCATCAGGGTGCTGAGGATTTTTCAAATCCATAGAAAGCAGAGCAATCGCCCGAGCCAGAGAAAAAGTCACCGAATAACTTGAAGAAACTGCACCAAACTGTCAAATTATAATTTTATTATTTACATAAAAAGCTCAAGTCTCACCTTTCAAATGACGTGTAGTAACTTTAAAAAAAATTACACCTACCATTTGTAAATAAGCAATCACTTGGGTCCAGCCACCGGGCCCGCAGCAGCAAATCCGTTTATTTTCCATTTCAGAAATGACAACCCTTCACAAGTAAGGAAAAGAGTTCCTTCCCGCACAAACAACTCTCACCCACTCAGCATATGACACCGTAACCTTGAAAGAGAGGATACTATTGAGCAACAATTTTTGGATCGATAAGATAGCTACAGATCTTCTCAGAACTTGTCACTCACACTCAAATAGAATTTACAGGAAGTTTTTGGAGCGAAAGGCGAAAGACGAAGAAATATCTAATGCAGGTTTAAAGCTCTATATTTGGAAATTCATTGTTGATTTATAGTTAATCTTCAACAGCGCGGTAAATCTACTTGGAACTAAATTCACAAATTATAATAACATTTCAAAAAAATTGAGTTCCTTCTCCCTCCTCAATTATTAAGCCTTTACCAGTAAAACGCGGGTAAAGCGTACCAAAAAGCTTCACTTTCTTCCCTATGAGTATTTATAGCACCCACAAGCAAAACCCTTGAATTACCAAGCTAAAGTCCAGTGTAATTGAGTGTAACAAAAGCATATGACGATGTATATAAAAGATGCGGGAAAAATTTGGCAAGGATTTCTCTAGATATGTATATCATACAAATATTTGCAATATTTATTCCTCAATTGGCACGGACATTTGAACAACAATATATGGTTTGACAATCCCTTGACAAAGATATGTGTTCCTTCTTAATTTGGTTAAGCACATGGAAACGCGAGATATGTAAGTTTGTATGTACAGCATGTATAAATGACGACGCAAGAATCCTGCATGAGATCATGTAAAAAACTAGGGATCCCCCTTATTCTTGCTCACATAAATCTTGACAGGGAACGGAGGTACAGTAGACTCTTCAATTTCTTTTTTATGAGTGTGAACCACCCACAGAGAAAAAACTTGAATTGCCGAAATCACCACAATTCCAAATACTGCAAATTCTCGGTCATCATACATCTTTGGGAGCCAAAAAATCTCGAAAATTTCCTTGACTACCCAAACTAAAGTGCAAATGACGGTGTACACAATCCAGTAATGTATTTGCCTGGGATTTCTCTGTAATTTAAAAAAAACAATCTATCTGGACATTTCGGAACACCTACATAACGAAATAATAAAGTAATTCTGGGTTACAAATTTAAAATAATTGTATGAAAATTTAAAAATTAGATGAAATTATTTTTTAAATATAAACTCAACTTACATTATTGGATCCACGGAGCAAAACAATTCCCATACCAAAAACCAAAAGAGCAAATAATAGCATCAGGACGGCGTGAGCGACGCTAGTTCTTCTTGCTAAAATAATAAAACTACCATCAATGATTTTTTCAACGTCAATAATTATTAAATTTAATTTCATTCAATTACAAAACACGTTCAAATAGGTAAAATTTTTGGCTTGTCTTTCTCACCTCGAACTTGTTGATATGGTTGAAATTCTGGAAGTGTTAACGACGTAACGTCAGGCTGACGTTGAAAATAATTTCGATTCACAGAAAGCCGATCAATCTCCTCAACGACGGCAATAGTGTAATAAATACTTGCAAAAACTGCACCAATCTGTCAAATTATAATTTATTTACATCAAAACCTCGAACATTAAAAATTACACACATACCGGCAAACAACTGAGGGAGCTACGACACCCCTAAACATTTCCAGCCTAAAAACGTCAAATATCAACCAACTATTTTCAATGTGCATGAGTGCTAAAATTATTTTACCTCCAACAAAAGTTAAAATTTACAAATCTCCGAAATTAAAAAAAATATTTTCAAATTCACTTACAATGTGAAACCAAGCAATCACTCGTGTCCAGCCACTGGACCCACAGCAGCAAATTAGTTTTTCTTCCATGTCTGCAAAAAAAATCCTTCAGAGGAAATAAAAAGAATTCCTGTCCTCTCGAACAACTCTCACTCTCTCAGAATGACTTACTAACACTGGAAGAGAAGACACAAGATCAACTGTTTTTGGATCGATAGTGAGAGAACGATGTGAGGAAGAGGGATTGTGCACGTGCGAAAGTCAGCACAGGAGTAATGTCGCAAGCTCTAATATCCCTCTCTCTCTCTCTTAATAAAAACCGGTGTGCAGACACAAAAAAACGGATTCCTAATATTTGTTAAAAAGGAATCATTCCAAATTGAATTTCACGACCATACATTATTATTACATCATTTATTCATAAAATAAATATAATGAAATAATGATATGTGAACATTTCTTAGTAATAAATACATTTTGCTCGGAAAGTCTTGTGACTTTCAAATGCTGAACCTTAATAGAAGCGTCCTTATATTGTAATTATTGTGACAATGATAAAATTAATTGGATAATCATAGTCCGAAGAAGATTTACAAATCTCAACAACTATTTTTCATGGAAGTCCATGCAAATATTTTTCCTCCCTACAAAAATTCTTTATTTACAAATTCACCTCATAAATTCTCTTATAATTTGAAACCAAGCAGTTACACGTGTCCATACCTGCAGGACCCACAGAATTAGTTGTTTTTCTATACAGGAAATAAAAACCCATCACAAGAAGAGAAAAGGTCCCAAAATTGCTTCCCACACAAGAACCCTCTTGGTAGGATGCACTAATATAACACTGAAAGAGAAAATACATGATCCACAGTTTTTGGCTGGTGAGAGATGTGAGGAAGAGAGATTGTGCATGTGCGAATTAAAGGCGGAGAAGGAGTACATTCCAAAATGTAAATGGAGAGACATAATTTACGCGAGCCCGCTTGCATGAAATGTGTGTAAATTTCAGGGAAATGTATAAAATGTAAAATGTTCAAAAAATCATGAAGATTCTTTTAAGATTGCTTACTAACCCTATTATAGCACTTTTCACCCTCTAATATCCTTCTGAAATGATTTTTGCCTTCGGTTAATTGATCCAAAATAGTACGTACAAGTATTTACATTATTTACTCTGCTGTTCACATTACGTTGTCAGAGAAACTTTCATAACAAAAATGCTTTCAAGCACGTAACCAAAAAATAAGTTGTCATTTTCATCAAGTTTCGATAAAGCGGTACATTGTTTTTTGAACTTTTGTTGCTATATTTTATGAATTTGATTAAAAGTACTTTATACAGCTCCAGCTCGCTCCTCAATTAAGCCTTGACAGGTCACTGGTCCAGTAGAAGCTTCAATTTCCTTCTTATGAGTCATAACCACCCACAGACAAAATCCTTCAATTGCCGAAGTCAAGAAGCCCAATGAAACGAGAATTGATGCAACTACAATTGCACCTGTAATTTCAAAAACAGAGTAAAACAAGGAAACAAACCACTCGAAAATACTCTGGAATGCCCGAACTGCCATGATAATGACAGCGTATACAATCCAGTAATGCAATTGGCGGGGATTTCTCTGTAATTTAAAAAAACCGTACTACTGTAGAAAATCCCAAGTTATAGTCCGAATTATTGTTAGAGTCACTCAAATAACAAAATAACATTATATTTCTATAGGCAACACTTTAAAAAATTACATAGCAATTGAAACAGTATCTATTTTCCAAGGTCACTCCCAACTTACATTGGTGGTTCCACGGAGCAAAACGATTCCCATAACAAAATTCAAAATCGCTATCAATATAATTATGGTAAAGACCAGGAGGAGAATTTTTGCTGGAATAATGTACCTTCAATTAACACTTTTCTATAGGAATTCATATAATGTGTTAACGTACAATTTCACTAAATTACAAAAGATTCTCTCTTATAGAATTTCGTGGCAAAAATATCTCCCTTACCTCTAGATTTATCCTTTTCAATTGCATCTGTATCGGGTGAGCCATGCACGCCATAATGATTGTGGCCTATAAGCTCAAAAACCCCAGCAATTTCCCGAATCCCAAGCAAAGTCCACAAAATCGTTGCAATGACTGAACCAACCTGTCAAAAAATAAAATTCCGTCAATAACTCTTTCTGACCCTAAAAATCACAGACAAACCGGTCATATACGGCACCGCTAAAAAATTTCATCCTAAAAATGTCAAATATCACCAACTATTTTCAATGTCCAAATCTCTCCAAACATAATTATTTCACCTCCAAAAAACTTTATGATTTACAAATCTTCCTTTTTAACAAAAGTTCATTTGAAATTCGCTTACAATTTGAAACCAAGCAATCACTCGTGTCCATGTACTCGACCCACAGCAGCAAATTTGTTTTTCTGCCATGTCTAAAAAAAAGCTCCACCAGCTTATTTCTCCCTCCAAAATCCCGCAAGGCTAAAATTTTCGTAAAAAAATCATGACCCTGTTTTAGGCTTTAAAAACAAATTTTTGAAAACAATTGACCCCACGCTGTCGCACTATACACCGCACAGATTGACCTCTGAGGTCAATCTGTGCGGTTTTTACAGAAACTGTAGGATACCACCTAGGATTGGTTCCACCGATTTGGCTGAAAGTGGGCAGATATTATCACGAGGTAAATACATCCAGGGATATTTTTAGAATGAATGACCCCAAAAACCAAAAAGTGTGTCAGGAATTTATTTTACGAAAATCCTAGCCGTGTGAGATTTTGGCGGGAGAAAGCTGTTGAAGTTGTACTTAAGAAATGCCGTTTCCTCATGAGCAACTCTCACTCTCTCAGTATGACGACTCACTATGACCTTGAAAAAGAAAATGCAAAATCAGGAGCAACAGGTTTTGGATCGATAGTGAAAGAACTGCGGAAGAGATGAGATTGTGCGAAAGGCAATATACCCTAAGGAATTCCTCTTTCATCCTATATTTTCAACATATATAATAATATTTCTGGGTGGGGAAATGTTGTCAATTAAAAAATTCAATTGCGTCTGTAAATATTATATGTTAGAAGTTAGAATATTTCTGGGCTGGAAATTGTTTTATGAATGAAAGTATACGGCAATAAAAACTACACAATACCTGACATCCCTATCGTTGATAGTTTATTTATTAGATATATTCCACTGGAACTATTTCTGGAAAAATTAATTTACATTTTGGAAGGGAAAAAAATTGAATTTAATATTATTTAATCTAATTGAGAGTGGCCAATAGTTAGGTTTAATATTTCTAACGAATATTTACACAATAAATAAATAATAATTAAATTCCATTAATTTTTCCATATACTCACACATGCATTTTGACAATAATAAAATCTTTACATAGCAAAGGGATTCAATTTTAATTTGTTTAAGCTCCAACATAATGTGAGCAACATATTGAGTTGAATTCAAAGAGTATAAGAAAAATTTAAAAAACTAGGGCTCCCCCTGGTTGTTCGGATAAATCTTGACAGGGGATGGAGGTGGAAGAGGAACTACAGGAGAAGCTTCCATTTCTTTTTTATGAGTCAAAACCACCCACAGGGAAAATCCTTGAATTGCGGAAATCCCAACAATTCCAAATATTGCAAAATTTCGCTCTTCTATCTTCTTCCCGAGCCTAAAAATCTCGATGATTTCTTTGACTACCCAAACTGAAGTGAACATGACTATGTATACAGTCCAGTAGTAAATTTGTCGGGGATTCCCCTGTAATTTAAAAAAAACTCCATTTTTCATCAACCAGTTTCATTAAACATGAAAATGTCTATTTTTGAACACCCCGTCGTCTAAGTAACGAAAAATAAAGTAATTCTGTGTTATAAATTTGAAATAATTATTTAGAAATCTGTACAAACTAGATATTTATATTTCAATAATAAACTCAACTTACATTGTGTGATCCAAGGAGCAAAACTATTCCCATTACAAAAACCAAAGCAGCCAGTAATAGCAATATGAAGAAGTCGACATGGGAAATTCCTGCAAAAATAAAACTACAATCAAATAATTTTCCCAACAATAAAAATTACGGTTAACCTAACCTCGCTCAATTTCATTCAATTACAAAAGACATACAATGTGGTAAAATGTTTCGCTTAAATCTTTTATCTATATGCCTCACCTCCAAGGTCATACACTGGTATTCCTCCAGGTGGTGCGGGGGTAACATGAGAGTGCTGAGTATCCTTTACATCCACAGGAAGCACAACAATCTCCCCAGTATAAAAAATGCTAAATACTGCATAAACTGCACCAATCTGTCAAATTATCATTTATTTACATCAAAACCTCAAACTCATCTTGAAAATCACAAAAATACCGGTCAACAACGTAGTGGGCTACGGCACCCTTTAAAATCACACAACTACCGGTCAACAACATAGGGGGCTACGGCACCCTACAAAATCCCACAATTACCGGTCAACAACGTAGGGGGCTACGGCACCCTACAAAATCCCACAATTACCGGTCAACAACGTAGGGGGCTACGACACCCTTAAAAATCCCACAATTGCTGGTCACCAACGTAGGGGGGTACGGCACCCTTAAAAATCCCACAATTACCGGTCAACAACGTAGGGGGCTATGCCACCCTTAAAAATATCCAGCCTATAAAAATGTCAATTCTCACCAACTATTTTCATTGCACATCAATGACAAAATTATTTCACCTCCCAAAAAACCCATAATTTACAAATCTCCCAAAATTTTCACAAAAATTCCTTTGAAATTCACTTACAATGTGAAACCAAGCAATCACTCGCGTCCAGCCACTGGACCCACAGCAGCAAATTAGTTTTTCTTCCATGTCTAAAATCAAAATCCTTCCCAAGAAATTCCTTTCCTCACGAACAACTCTCACTCCCTCAGAATGACTCATTAGCACTGACAGAGGACATAGAAGATACAAGATCAACTTTTTTTGGGTCAATGTGACAGAACTGCGGATGAGAGATTGTGCAAGTGGGAAATGCAGCCCAGGGGTAATTTGGCAAGCAGCTCTGAGTCCTCTGTCTCTTAATTAAAACAGTGGTGCAGAGATAAAAACGGATTTGTAATATTTTTTATAAAGACGATACCAAGGTGGCAAAGGCAAACCCACTGCATTGTCCATGTAATAACAATTATATTATTGCATTAATTAATAAAATTATTAAGCTCCAAAAAGAGGGTTCTTCTTATTTCAAAAAACAGTAGTTTTTTAAATGCATATGAGATCTCAAATTCGCAGTGCTGCGTTCAAAAGACTTTTACTCAATATTGTCATACTTATAGAGTAAAAAAAATGTATACATTTATCTATTTCTTAACTGGTTACTTGACACAATTATAAAAACTAATGGTTTCCACAATGAGTATTGTTTTGGGGATCATCACAGTGGTTATGAATCAAAATTCCCAAAATACATTAAATTTCCCAATATTTGGTTATCGAGGGAAATGTGTGTACAAACTATCCGTATATCCTTAATCTCTCAATTTAACTAGCTTGTATGGTAAATGATGGGCTCAAATCTATTTACCATTCGAAACAAAGATTTATTAAAATCAACGCAAACACAAGTCC
>JAQFXU010005323.1:0-11855 GCA_034693705.1 Spatulosminthurus flaviceps | reverse complement strand
GACCAGACGTCTAGGTACTGCTGGGCACTTCCCTCTAGAACATGTACTGCCAGGGACACTGTCAAGCTCCTTAGAAGTGGACTTTTTTCGATGATTGGGGATCCAGTGTCAATCGTGAGTGATAATGGGCCTTGCTTTACCTCCAGCAGGATGAAGGCTGAAATGGAGAGAAGAGGAATTAAACATGTTTTTAGCAGCCCATACCACCCGCAAGGGAATTCTCAGGTAGAAAGAAATAACCTGGAGATAAAAAAGCAACTTACCAAATACGCTGATGATAACAAGGAGAAGTGGGACGAGAAACTGGGAAATATTTGTTTCTCACTAAACAATTCCGTAAACAAAACTACCCATTTCACTCCTTTCGAGTTGGTATTTGCTACGGCACCGAAAGCAACAGCAGACCGGAAAACTCCAGTTATGAGTCCACAACCAAAGACCCAACTGCAATTAATAGAAGAAAAATTAGATAAGGTTGCTTTAGCTAATGCACGAACACGCTTAGCTCAAAAGCAAAGGGAAAAGACTCACAATAAGTATAGAAAAGGTCCGGAGTTAAAACTTAAGTCCTTAGTCTTAGTCAAAAATGCCCGTAAGACAAGGTTGGACCCTAGATGGGTGGGGCCTTACGAGGTTATTGAGGTTTTGGGTTTAAATTCCTATAGGTTAAAGTACATAGGAGATGATTTAGCCAAGAGAAATTCTGCACCAATTAGAGCTAATGCTAATAACTTGAAACATTACCTTACTCCTGTTGTTTGGGAAAATCAATACCCTTTGGTGAGGAGTCCTGTGGAGGTACAAACGCTTATAGCTTCATCAATCCATCGTAATGATAGAAACGATGCGGGAGATTTGATTTCCGTTACATCAAGACCGGGCAGTATCGGAAGCGATGATGATTCAGAAGAGAGAGAATCCATCCATCAGAGCAAACAGTCCGAGATGGATCAAGAATTGCAAAGCCGTGCCAACGAAGAATTGGTACCGGTTCCAGATCCAAATCCGATCCCAGGATTTCGGAGAAGACCAGCGGATTCCAGTAACTCGTCTTCAGATAGTTCTTATCGTCCTCCAAGATATTATGAACCTGTAGAAAATAGACAACATAATACAAGGAGTAGAGTAAACCGAATACCTAATGTTAACAATACTAATGTAACTAATAATAGTCACATCGTTAGTAATAGTATTGAGTCTAATAATAATTCTAACATTAATGTTAACAATGTAATTAACGCTAACCGTAACAATATAAATAATGCTAATGCTAGTAGAAATAATGTTAATAATGTAATTGCGGCACAAACCACTCATGAGAATAATGCTAGAAGCACAACAGGTAGGGTTTCACAAACATTACCTGTGTTGGAGAATGAGGTTGACACTGAGCCTCCGAGGGCATTACGAAATAGAAAGATGCCAGAGTTATCGCAGCAGGTAACTGGAAATGTTCAAATTCCTGTAGAAGTTGCGGCATCTATTTTAGAACCAAATCAGGTGGGTTTAGCTGAAGCCGATACAGAACCTATGGTATTGGAAGTAGAAACAGAGAACATTATTAATAATTTAGCTCAAAGCATTAATGAGGTTGTACGGAGACAGGAGCAGCTAATTGCTAATGGTTGGGATCAGGTAGCGAATGACATAGAAGCTACATTAGGTCAGGAGAGTAGAACAGAGTCCTGGAGAGAAATGTTAGAGAGAAGGGCTCGGACTTATGGGGAAAATGATGTATTCCCAGAATTCATACCAAACGCATACCAGAATGAGAATTTAGAAAGCATAACCGCTGCTATACAGGTAGAAACTTTACCTTCAGGGGAACAATTGGAAGTAACTAATCCGGTTGGACCAATGATGGGAGAGCAAGAAAACCCGTCAAGCAATAACGGGAGTCAAGACTTACCAACTAAAGCCTTGGAAAATCCGATCTCGATGGGAGTAGTTAACCCATTGGAAGCCAATTTTCCTGGGGCTGAAGGCGTGGAGCATTTACTGCGGTATGAAATGGTACGAACAGAGAATCAAGTAGCAGAAGAATCACGAGAGAATTTGTCAAGAAAGATGTCCAGTGAGGTTAAATGCGCAACAACCTTACTGAACAACTCACAACAACAAATTCAACCGCCGACGAGAACTACCAGGGAAAATGACGACAGCAATTCAAGCAGCTCTACAGGGTCAGAAGCATCTAAAACAATAATTGGAACACCATTGGAAGGAGAGAGGGAATTACCTACGCGCGAGGGTATAATCCAAAATCTTCTCCAGGTCAGTAATTCTAGTTCCTCCAATTCAGATCCTGATAGAACCCCAACGGCAAGACCTAAAATCAAAAAGAAAACCTATAGTGAAAAGCATAGAACATCACGTAGGGAACGGAAGTTACAACAGAGGGAGGAAAAGATTAGGGGTACACCTAAAAGTACTTATAAAGGACGAAAATCGCCTACCAAGTCCCTAAAGTCAAGATGGGACGACCCAAATCCAAAGAGAGATGATCACCCCTCATTAAATATCTTCGAACCCTATGATACGACCATGGATTATGCCGTAGCGACAGATCGAGGTGAGGTAGTCAATAGAACTCCTCCGGGAACTGTAGATCCACTTCAGGTAGAAATCCCTAGTTACAGAGCTTTAGCAGATCATGCTGAACTAACTGATTCAGGTTCGGGCAGAAGTATGGGTGCTTGGAGAAAAAAGAAAAAGGAAGACCTGATGACTGATGATGAGTTATCTACAGCATCTACGGAAAGTTCCTCTAGTTCCAGTGATGGATTCGTGTCCCTTAGTCTGAAAAAGAAAATATGGCAGGCTATAGCAGATCAAAGATTAGAAGAGCAAGAATTAAGAGTACTTCAAGAGAAATTTGATCGGAGGGACATTAGTTTCATCTCACCTGGCATTTGGACTAGAGCAAGGGAAATTGGTGATTTAGTTAATCACCAAGGCGATGACAGGGATGAAGTTTTTGCCAAGACATTTGCTTCATTGTTTATTGAACCGGAAGAGGGATCTACCCTACGGGGGGGGGGGGTCAGGGACGACCCCCAAGGCTAAAGTAGATCCTGTTCAAGAGAATAATACTAATAATGAAGTGCTTATAGAATGTGACAATTCCCAAAATATGGTAGCTCCTGAGAATCCTGAAAGGGAGGTAGGGTTGGATTCTCAGCAAGAAAATGATATAGCTACTATTAATGACAATATGAATATAGTTCTGGAAGTGGGTACTGACCTGATAAATAATAGTGAAAAGGATGTAACAGTTTCGGTTGAGGTTAGTGGCGGTGAGTTGATTACCTTTAGCCCTCCACATTCACCTCAAGATGTTCAGCCGGTTACTCCTAGAGGGAGGGAGCAAGAGACATTTTCCCCACCCACACCAGATACTGTATTACCTAAAAGAGTGGAAAAAACTTATAAGTTAGTTGATAGTTCACCAGAAAACCAGGTGCCATTGATTAATACTAAGACTAGTAGTGAGCAGAAAATGGACACTTTGAAGTTACCTTATTCTCAGGTGGTAAAGGGTAACAAACGAGACCCGGGATTAGGAAGTACCCTACGGGGGGGGGGGGGGGTCAGGGACCCCCAAGTCCAGTAAAGAGAGCAGGCCAGGAACCTCAGGGACTAGCATCTACCACAAAAGGAAAATAGGAGAGATTAAAAGTGCCAGTATTTCCTCATTTCCCCAAAATAAGTCGAAAAACACTTACTTGCCCGATCCTCACAAGGAACTTTCCAAGGAAATCTTCAGTTCCCAAATTCCCTTAAGAAGAGACTCTACCCCTACTGGTAGAAGATCGACAGTAGAAGGTACCCCGAACATCCGAAGGAGAGATTCCGTAACATCAAGAAGATCCGATGATATCCCATGGTTACCGGCATCACCAGTCATAAAGGGTGCATCAGCTAAGTCAACAGCAATGAGCTCAAGGAAGTGGAGCCTTAGCGAAGATAAAGGGTTCGAATTAGTGTCGAGAGTAAGTTTGGGGGAAAGGAGAGTGGATTTGAACAAACATGCCCAAGATTACCATAGTAGGTTTTCTCCAAGGAGCCCGTCGACCAATCGCCTTCCTAGTAGTGCTCGAACGATAGTTACTGTTCCCATAGTGAGTGAGGTGGGGGCTCAGGAGAGTTTAGCCTTAGGGGAAAGTACAGTTGAAAACCGTAACGTTTCGGGACCGCCGCCACAAGCTTTGGAACCTTCGAGGGGTGAAGAGAAAGTGCCAGAAGCAGAGTCCACTGATGTAGAGAGCGTATCTTCTAAAAGTTCACGGAAGGGTAAATACAAAGGCCCACCTCGGGAAGGTACTAGACGTGGATCCAGGAAAAGGCAGGCGACAAAGCGTTTCGGGTCAGCCAGTGTTGAAGACTACGGAAAAAGGGTCGAAGCAGGTTGATGTGATGGTCAAAAAGAGTAAGAAATCTTGAGGCACACAAAGTAAATTTTTAATTTTGGGTATTTTAATTTATTTTTTTTATCATTGCAAAAAACTTTTAAAAAATACAAAAAAACATATTTTTAATTCTTACCTGGTGGTGGTTGAAGGTAGAGAGGAGGGCAGTTTAAGTGAATAGCAGGACTATTCAAATCTTATGAAGTAGGTGGAGACTGGAAGTTTATCACCAAGTACGATAATCTCCTGTGATTGTTTTGACTTTTTTCAGGTCTAAACTCCGGAAGATTCTGAGTTGGAAAGGGCAGAGTTGCTGGTTGGTATTCAGGTTAGGATCCTAAGGTAGCTCGGGTAAGCTTTCGGTTAATTATAAGCCTAAGGTTGATTAAGATTCTCGACTATACTTTTAGCACCTAGAGCGGAAGTAATAGTGGGGCTAGACTGAAAACCTCTAAAAGCATAGTGAATTTAGATGTGCTGGGAATTTTAGGGTTTAATTATTTTTTATTTTTATAGGAAAATGTATCCTTACCTTGTAGTTTCACTCGAAGGATTAAGAGGATGCAAGCGCGATTAGATTGGGATCCTGATCCCAGACCCATTGTTGAAAAGCGAAGGTTTGATAAGTACCGAGGTCAGTTTTTGAGGATGTTGGAAATTCATCGTCAGAGGCAGGAAAATGAGCCTCAATGGTTCAGAGATTACGAGTAATCACTTAACCAAGAGTAGAAGAGAATCAAGAATTGTCACTAATTTTTGCACTTTAACACTAGAATTGAGGATTCCTTGGGAGAAGGAACTAGTTAGCCTATACGCAGGAGGAATTTAATTTTGCAAGAATTACACATGATTTTAGTGTCTTGAGAATAAAAGTTAAATATTCTCTACCAGGATTTGAACAGTGAGAAAGTTAGCGGCTAATTCATTTAAGTTGTAGTTCGCGGTACTCATGCCATTCCAACTTAGAACTACGGAGAGGACCTTTTCAGTATCCCACGAGGCTTATGAGTTATTATACTTACTCTAATTTTGAGAAGAGGAGAAAAGTGGAAAGATTCTGAGTTTTGGTTGAAATTTTATTCCGAGGGTAATTTTGGTATTACAATATCTGCCATCATGGTAAGGGAAACAATTTTTAAGACAATTTGTAAATTACTTGAGTGAAATGCCTCAGGATTTTTGACTCTGGTCGATTGAAGCATTGCCTGTAATTGATTCCCGTGTTGTTGTATGCTGCATAGAAGGCCAAGCTGAATTGGATGGAATTTGATACCGCGGTGACTTCAAGTATGGTCAAGAAGTTGGAGGTGAAGAGGTCCTGAAAGAAGCCATTGATGGAGTTGAGCAAATAAAGAAGGAAGAGAAGAAGTGATGAAACAAGTCCAACGGTACTGTAAAGGGCTATGAAGGGGTTGAAACATTAAAATTATTATCAAAAGACTAATGGGAGAAACTATGGTGTTGGGAAATTCGTTTAACAAAGGTCATTACATTCCGAACAAAATCAAGTACGTACGGTGATTGTAATTTTAATGCAGATGTTAACATAGCTTTAGGTACTTAGTTTTAGGTATCCTTTGCATCACTGACAGTAGCGAGCGTTTTGGTCCCTATGTAGGTGATGACCTGTGATTGGGTCGTGGAGATTTTCTTCGTTGGGTATTTCCTTCTTAAAACTCCTTTATTCCTGACATTCAATTTTATTCCCTTTCGAGATTTTGAGACGTCAAGAGACACTGCAATATTCACCATGGTGGTTTCGGCCAATGGGTTACTAAAAGTGTAAAATAATTTGAATTTTAGTTTGAACTCAGTAATACGGCTTCAAAGAAAGCGGGATGTCAGATTACAAAGCTTACCCGGATCTGGAGTGACTCGTGGAATGGTAACCAGTCCATGCGCAAGTCGACTTCTATTGAGATGGTAATGCTGAACTAAGGATCGAAAATGGTACATTATCAAATGGTGAAACGCAAATTTTATTTCGCAATTAAAAATGGAATTTAAGTAAAAAACCCTACTCTCTTCCCCACCCCATCCTTAATTACCTGATGGAATGTGCCTCTGCGACCTTGTAAGGGTTGGATCGATCGCTGCTTGTCGGAGGGTCAATTGGTACAGTCACTAGGACATTTTTATTTTTTATTAATTTGTTTAAGTAATTTTAATTCTAGTTTTAATAATTTTGGCTGCGGGTCAGCAGAGTGGAGAGAAAAGTTTGGTATGGATTATGAGATGATGATATTATGAGATGCAATGATGTGAAGAGATTTTTTGAAAATGCAAATGGTAGATGCGAATTTGGGGATGAAATTTGAATTGTGAATTTTAATTTTGTTTTTAGTTGCATGGGGATTTATTTATTTAATTGAAGATTCGGGATTGTATTCAAGTTGCATTGTTCAGATTGAAGGATTGTGAAGAAAGAAGAAAGTGTTGTAAATATGATTAGGAGTGTTCGGAATGCGTATAGGTTTCGTATTGTTTCGTAATTTAGTGGGATATAATTGATTTGTTAATTAAAGGGTTATATGTAATGGTTAGTTAAAGGAAACCCTGGAGCCCAGTAGAAGTAGTGGAAGATTGTAGCGATTTTGACTATTTTGAGGGATTGGTGAATGAAGATGTTTGTAATTTAATTTTGGAGAGGAAATCCATACGAAGGATTTGTATTGAAAAAGTTAGAGGATTGTGATAAGCTATACGAAAGCTTAATGGGAAGAGTTAAGATTTGATTGAGATTTTGAGTTGGATCTATAGTAATGATGAATTTGTATGAAAGTTATGAAGAGGAAATAATTATACGAAAATTATTAGTTGGGGTTGGAAAAATGAATTAAGTATGTTAGTTGGAGGTAAGCTATACGAAAGCTTAGGTTGTAAATAGAAAGAATGGTTTTTTAGTGGTAAAGATACGAACTTTTAGAATAATTATTGTAGTGTAGAAAAATATACGAAATTTTTTGGATGAATTTTTATAATTATTGTTTGATATATGGTCAAGGATACGAACCTTGAGATATGGATGGATGTGTATATATATATATATGCTAAATGAGAGTGACATGAATTTATTTTATATATGAATTAATTTATTTATACGAAATTTTCAATTTCATTTCGAATTATTGTATAATTCAATACTGATGCTGATTTATTTTTAATGTGAGGTATTATGTTTATTTATTTATTTTGTGTTGAGAGGAGCATCTCGGGACGAGATGAACCCTAGAGGGGGGTTAATGTGAGGTATTAGGATAAGGAATGTATAGGTTATATAGGGGTATATAATTACATTTGCCTACGGGCCATTTACATGTTCGGAGCTCTGGACTGTGTCCAAGACTCCTCAGTCGTCAACTCGCACTCACTCAATAAACACCTACAATAGTCACTCTCATACGCCAGCGAGTCCTCTTGGCTTATTCGTGGGATCTGTGCATCCTTCGGTGACCTTTGGTCAATCATATTGTTTAAGCCTCAGGCTGCATCATCCCCTCACAAGCATGTAGTCTGTACCCCCCAGAAATTTGAAAAGTTGATGAAAAATGTAGTTTTTTACTCCATTTTCCAACAAAATTTGGAATTACATCTTGAAATTTCACATGTTTTCTCAAAATTGCCGTCAATTTCCCCAAAATTTGTCTAAAATCGCCCATTTTTATAGAAATTTTTTCACGAAAGAGTAACGTTTCCGCACATGACACATGTTGTGTTTAAAATTCTATTTCCGGAAGGTACATGTCACGGCTTTGTACCCCCCGCTCGTGACTTCGTGGTTTAGTGCCTGGTTTCGAGGATTTCACCTAACCCTTTGTTTTGAATATTTTGGTTTCGGCTTAGGTTTCCCATATTTGTCTGCTTGTGATTTTGAGCGAGAATCCCGTTCCTAAAAGTCCTCGTCCGTAGTCCCCATCAAGTGTAAATCTTTGGCGGGAATAACTTTGGGTTCTCTCACTAACAAGGTCCGACTGGTCGTGGTCTTGTAGTAATTAGTTCTTCGTCAGAAGTGCGACGGCGGACGTAAATCTCGGAGGTCACACCGGACTAACCAACTAACCAAATACGAAGCCACTTATCTTGAACAAGCGAATTATGATATAATTTCCGAAATGCCAAGTGCTAATTGCTTCCATTTGAGAACCCGATTCAGATCTCACTGCTCTGCCTATTCCAGAATAAAACCATGTAATAATTCGTGGAAACAAATGTTTAGGTTTTGAGCCAATTGCAAATGTTATTTTGAAACCTCTTTGTGAGTCTAGTAATCCTTCCTATATGTTTATATAAATTAAATTAAAAAATGTTTTAGTGCCCTTGGAAGTGTCAAAAATGTTCAAGTTCCTCTAACTTTTGTCAAAACCGGTTCCAGAAAATGTCACAACATAGCATGAAATTATTATTAAATTAAAAGTGAACTACGATTTTATTTTTGTAAGACCAATCATGTCAAACTAGCCAAACATATTATGAAGTGAAGATTCATAATTAAAGATATGGCATATTTTTCTTTCTGAGATTATGTTTTGTTAAAATGTGAGGATTTGATTCTAAAATCATTTTAGAGCTGTTTTTGATAAATTGAGGCCTCGTGCAATATTTCATCCCAAAATTCAAGTCTCTGAGTAAAATGTTCTGGAATGATTTCTGTATCCACGTCCAATTTGTAAAAATGAAGAATTCCTGAATCAGATGTATTTAAAGGCTCCCATGTTTTTTGTGAGCCCCATAATGCAGTGGGTTTCCTATGGATGGAAGAATAAAAAGGATTTACAAATTTTCTTCAAAAATACATTACAGATTACGGATATTTATCCACCTACTTGTCTCGAGCAAAGGATACCCAGAGTTTGACGAGATTTTTTGAAACACGTTCCGATGTAGAACCAACCTTGAATTCGGGGGCCTGGCCGAAAACGTTGTTGAATAAAAATGTGACCTCATCAGCGTGACCTACCCCTGTAATAACGATTCGAACTGGATTACACTCTCTTACTAGGAATCAGCGCTTAGCTGATAATAAAGTGTTAGAATATTTACCAAAGTTGCCCTCAATTCCAAAAACTTTAATCAAAGAATAGTCCTCCCGATTGTGAGTAAATAAATAGGGATAGACTTGAGTATGAGGAGCTGCCAAAAGCAATGCCGTTTTCACTCCATGGTTGAAAAGGCGATCAGAATAGGCGTCCGTTAGCTCCACCCTCGTTTTATTGCTAATGGGTTTGTTTCTGAAGTAAAATTGCTGGAGCTGCTCGGCCATCTTGGTTTGGGCCTCCGAACTAAAATTGTGGTAGACCCAATTGTATTGAAGCGTTATGGGGAAAATCCGCTTCCAATTTTCCTGTAGATCCAAGCTTAGTTCGGGATGAGCCAGCACATCTGCAAACACAAAATATTTTTAATGCCTTAAGGTTATCATGTTAAAATTCTCATATCTTTTCGGTATTCCAATGTCTTACAAGCCGAATGCAAATGAATTCCTTCGTCTTGAACTAAGCCAGCCATCCAAGGAGTCTTGGTAAAATTCCCAGCTCGAAGAAGCTCGACTGGATCAGCATTAAGGAAGGATCCTGGGATATTTGGTTCAATTACTGGACCAAAAGGAGTAAATGGATCACAGCCCCATTCCTATAGGAAATTGACTTCAGCTCACAAATATTTTTAAACCTTTAAAAAAATTTTAGAACAAAAAATTCCCTGCATATTTTACCACCGTAGCTTTCATTCCCTCTTGAAGCTCCTTAGCAGATTTCTTTAATAGACAATTCAATAGGTCCTGGGAAGAGTTTGTCGGGCAAGACAAGGCCCCACCATATTTTTTCGCCATTTTAGCTGGAAATGGTGAAAATGCCCAGGGATTTAAAGCAGTTCCGCTTTGCGAAATCCCAGCATGAAACAAACCTCTACTCATCTCAGATAACATGTGGTAATTAACGGAAGAGGCTCCAGCACTGCTCCCAAAAATCGTTATGCTATTTGGGTCTCCCCCAAAACTTTCAACATTTGCTTGTATCCACTTCAATGCTTGCTGCTGATCTTTCAGGCCGTAGTTTCCAGGGATAATTTCGTCCCCAGTGCTCAAAAACCCTTAAAAATATTATGTTATTTCAAATTTTATATTACACTGTTTAACGTCTTTGTAAAATTACTAGCAAGTTAAAATTGTTTCTTTACCAAACGGTCCCAACCGATATTTTACCATAACAAGAACCAAATCTTCATCCATAAAATAATTCGCATGGAAACCACTTGCTGTTCCCACGGTAAATCCTCCGCCATGGAAATTGACCAGAACAGGTAACTTTCCTCGTAACTACAAAATATATATGAGAAATTTCCCTCAAAATTTCCCTCCTATTTTAATATTAAATGAAGTTAACTTCGTAGGGTTTAGTGTTGCCAAAACTGTTTGGTTTTTAAAGACACCCTTTTTACCTTGGGAGTGTAAATATGCAGATAAAGACAATCCTCAACCCCACTGAGTTCGTTGCTGTACCAGAAACTTTGGGCACAATCTGCACCATATTCCGTCGCCTTCAATACTCCGTCAAATTTATCAGGTGGTGTAGGTGCCTGAAGAAGGAGCGTGGAAATAATACATTCCAATGCTTTGAATAGCTTTGAATTCTGTGGGTCAAATTTTGGTTTGGAGGGCAAATTTTTTCTTACCTGGAATCTCTGTGCTTTAGCATAGGGCAGTTGCAAAAACGCAAAATATTTTCTTCCATTCCTGGACAATAAAATTTTTCCCTCAACTTTTCCCTCCTGTGTTGTAACTGTAGCAAGTATTTCCTGGGCTTGGCAACAAATCACATAAATCGCCAATAAATTCATGTTGTAGCACTACAAAAAAATAAACAAAATTCGTTAAGTTTTGAGCAATAATTAAATAATTCAAATTCAAATTTATTTAACAGCTTTCAATTCAGTTGGGCATGAAATTCTGTTTAAAGAATGTGTAACCTCTTTTTAAATATGCACGAACATTTGAGAACACGACACAGAAGTGAACACGGATCTGTACACTTGCGTGACAAAATCTGACCAAAACATCCCCCATATTGACATCTCATTAGAATAATTAATCGAGTAAACAAAAATCATCGCTTCGCGATAATTTAAGGCTCTCGCACAGGGTGGCGTCAGTTACGGCCGTGTCACTTACCCCTTTTTTAAAAGTTGTGAAAAGGTCTGAAATGAAAAAATTGAAATAATAAAGAAAATTTAAATTTTGGATAAAAATCGAAAATTTAGGATAAAAATCAAAAATTTAGGATAAAAATTGAAAATTTAGGATAAAAATTGAAAATTTCAAATAAAAATTGAAAATTTTGAATAAAAATTTTGAAAGGGTTTTTTCCCACTGGGTTTTTCCCCTGACTGCTCAGACATATGACCGCCAAGCGAGTTTACAATGATGGCCCCAGAAAGCCGGAGTTACTCATA
>JAQFXU010005322.1:0-11856 GCA_034693705.1 Spatulosminthurus flaviceps | reverse complement strand
GAAGAGCAGATGCTCGAAACGTTGCTCCAATAAATACATAAAACTGTGAAGCTTTCTACCTTATTTATTGACTATGGGAAATTTTATTGCTAAGTTTACGAAACGGTGCTTTGCAGTAAGGAATGTAGTAATGAGTCAAAAATGTTTGGAGTGAGAAACAACCATTGGTCAGGGGGTGACATTAAAATATGTTTGCTTGTCAATGGAAAAAATTAATGTTTGTTAAAAAATAATTAATACTGTTTTGGAAGTTTCGACGGATTCGTAAGATTCTCCGTGGGAAACTTCTCCTCACCCTGCCAACAAATAACCTGAGGAACATTTTAGATGACATGTACGAGGGTATTCATGGCTCTACTGCGGGGAGGTTCCTGCGTCTTACACCAGGAACTGTCGGCGCTGTAATTGTCTATATTAGTTTTTATTTTTTATTCTGAAAAATTATACAATAACAATAATTATTACATGTGTGATGCAGTGACTATTGTAACTATTGAATGATTTTATTTTTCAGATTGTACAGCTCATTCTTACTTATTCCATGCTCTGTATTCTGAATAAATGAGCTTGCTTCCATGAATACGGGGACTTTAGAGTAAAAGCAAATTTTGGTGGATTTTCTGGAAAATACATATGAGGCCATTTGCCAGCTGTGTTGTAATCAAGGCTTATACACTACAGTTAAAACTACAAACACAAATAGGCAAGTTTCCCAGTAAACTTTAGCGCTACATTTCTACCAGCTGTTAGATGTTGTAAAATGTGCTTGCAATAAATTCTGCATATTTCATGGAAATTTCGTTGTTTACTTTGCATTAATTTTGAATCCTCTCAACTTTTCCTAGCGTGCATACACATTATGTGGTATCTTATTTTCAGTGAAGACATGCGGCAAAGAAAATGTGCAAAAGTCAGGAAAAATTCCTTATTGACAAATCTAGGGATTGCCATAAACCTATTCTTGCAAAACAGATTTCCACACTCCCTATGGTATGGAGCTATAAAGCACTTCAGCAATGCCTACAATCGTTGAGAATAATGACCCCAACAACAAAACATAAAATATCACCTCAACCTTTGATCTTTCAAATCCCAAAGGCACAGGCCTATGATCTTCTCCCAACCCATCGTAATTTCCATGCCAATCCATAAGCTTTGAAAACCGAATCAAACTCCAGCTTTCCCAGAACCAATATATTCCTGAGCTCATAAGGACGTTCATTCTTTTAGAAACTATTTGGATCCTTTCATCAAAACCCGTTTGAATTAAATTGTACGTGTTGGTGGTGAGGAAGTCATCCCGGATTTTTTGATTGCTTCCCAAAATAATTTCTGGATGCGGAGACAAGATCTTGTGAAGCTTTATCCACACGAAGTTGAACTGTTCCTCAGTGGTTATTACCGCAATTTTTTTGTCGCCGCCTCTTTTCAGAAAAGCTTCTTCTACTTCCTCCCAACAAATTAAATATAAATTTAATCTTATAAAATCAATCACATCCATTTCTTTTTGCAGATTATCTTCCTCTTTAAGAGACGTCAACCACGCCTGATTTATTTGAGCATAAGTAACACGCAAATCTCGTAAAATAGCACAGTAAGTTTTACTCAGATAATAATCTTTCAAAAGATAACAAAACTCATGTAATTTTTCGGGTTTCCCCTTATAGCATGGTACACCATTTTCCCTTCTAATTTGATAAAATGTAAAATTCTCAAGTTCCCGAAAATGCTTCCATTCCGTTTCCGATGGGCCTTGTACTTGGAAATCCGATTTGAGACAGCCTTTGTACGCGTTTGTAAGAATTGTTGCAAGTAACAAAAATGTGACAATAGGCAGTTTGCGCAAATTTTTCCGTATGTCCCGTATAAAACTTATAGCACTTATAGAACTTATAAACCAAAATTTTGCATGCAATTTTTGGTTTATAAATTCTATAAGTGCTATAAGTTTTATACGGGAGATACGGAAAAATTTGCGCAAACTGCCTAATGATTGCACTGTAAATCCCGTTTGAGGATCTTTTCATGAAAATTTCCACCTTGCTTATTGCATACGCTTCAACAAAAACTGAGTATATGAAATAAAAATGGGAGAAAATATTTTCAATAGAGAAATCACCTTTGGAAAGAAATGCAAAGCCCAAAGTTATTGGGAAAATAATAGCAATAATCGCTAGCCAGAGGTTTGTTTGAAAAGGTATGATAAATAATTTGTAAGACGTCTGCGGACTCTCTACTCTGTCTGGCGTGATGAAAACATATGAGTGAGATTTTCCCAAATAGTATTGTTGAAATGACAAGCCCAGATCGATATGACCATGGATTTGAATAAACACAAGTGCAGGATTGGTAAAGAATCCGGAATATTTACCATTTCCATTGCGCGTCTTATTTTGCTCTTCGGTCAAGAAACAAATTACATCAAGTTCCAGGTATGGGTTGAAATAATATTTAAATGATGATAAAAAATATTCCGCACAGTTAAGAGAGTTTGCAATGAATTCATTAGCTAAATTTCTCCCTTCCCAAATCACGTTCCTTCCCCCATCAATGGCACTGGTGTATGTCTTTTTCATGGTGGAATAACATTTTTCAGGGTTGGAACATTCAAAATCGTGCATTGTGTCTTTTTTAATTAATAAATTGGATTTTTGGCCATGGAGACAGAATGTGCACAAAAAATGACCTTGTATTTTCTGGGAATTGGAGAAGAACTCAAGAATAAAAGTGGTGATTACAGGGACTCGATGAAATCCATTGGTGAGTTGAAATTTTAATGTCCAGCATCCTCTTCCCGAATTTATTTTGTTTCCTGAAGACATGCAAAGCAAGTAAAATGAGTGGGGTCCGTTTTCCCCACCATTAAATCCATAGGCGAAGATCGTGTCCATTTTGTCCGCGTCCGTTTCTTTGAAGGTAATAATTACTGTGGGACAATTATTTAAGCTTTGAGCCTTATGCACTCCCATTTGACTCAAGCCATACCGATATTCTTCTTGTGTGACAATAGGTTGGGTTATTTTTGTATAGTCAGGGCAGGTTAGGTCGCCCATGAGGAAATACACGCAGTTTGGATTCCCTTGCATGAGAAAACTGAGCTCTATTTTCGAATCAATTTTCTCCAGTTGAATAGATCCGAAAATGTGCGTGTTTTGAAGAATAATTATTACTGTAATTTCAGGGAGGAATGCCATTTCGGCATATAGCAATTTTTTGTTTTTACGAGTTATAAAAATGTTTTCTACAATTCCGAATTAAAGTCGTTAGTCAGTTGTTGCTGTTTGTGAAGACTAGCTAAGAATGACAAGAAATAATAATTGCGTTTTAATATCCCTAGGAGAGTACTCACGGTTGGGAATAGACTTACGTGTAGAAGTAAGTACTTTTGGCACGTACACAAAATTATCGTTTGGCGATAATTTAAGGCCTTCTTGTTGGGCGTCGGCACTTCTCCTTTCCCCTGTGTAAACTTTCATTGTATAAGGCCTGCAAGTTAAAGGACTTTAAGCATGTGTATGTATGTTTGTTGCAGGCAAATGATAGTAGTTTTGAAATTATTAGTAGTTTTGAAATTATTAACTACCGTGCGGTGTCAATACGGTTGTCAGTTTTCTTTCAGCCGGATATTTTTGCGTTTATTATCCTGCAGAGGGACGTGTTTCCGTTCAGATAGGGCATTTTATGAGAGGGCTGACGCCACCCGAGAAATTACTAGGCGTTCACCATTAAAACTACTTTTGTCTTCGTTCGTGCATGTGGCTGGCAATTTCATTACTTTGAAAGCAGGAAACTTGGAATCTTGGAAATATAAAATGTAAATAAACATAAGAAACAATTATCTCGGTATACTCAAGAAATCTCCTGCATAACGTCGGCTCGTTGAAGTAATTATTAATATGGATTTGCTGCATAACTTTCACGTCGGCTTTTAAAAAATAATATAGAAAATTTCATAGTTATTACAAAGACAAGAGGCAAAATCATACAATGAGGACCTGAATGGGAAACTATTGGTTTAATTTGTCAAACATAATTTCAGCAAATAATTTTAAAAAATTTGGAAGGCTAGATGGGAATTTCGACCTAGTTTTTGGTTTTCATCAATAATCTAATAAAATCGCAAAATATCATCCAAAATATTGATCAGTTTATTCGTCTAAAAATCTTGTCAAGTGGTAGATCTTCCCAGCAGGCTTTGCTATTAACCTCACAATGTAGATGAAAGAGAATAAGAATGGTGTAAAGCACCACCCAACCGATGGTTCTTGAAGGCCCATGTCCACCGGTTGACCTTAGGTCATCTGGAATTACATATGAAAATTAAATTAATGCACATTTTGTCTAATAGAAATGTCCTTGCTTCTAAAAACTGCGGTCTTACGCTTCAATTAGTCACTCTTATTTTTCTCCTCCAGCCAGATCAGATAATTTGCAAGGTGCTTGTGCAAGTTCCTGTTCAATGTGATTTCCATGAGAAATACCATACAAATTATTGCAAAGGGAAGTAAAGTTTGGATATCCGCCAGGTCACCTCCAACCGCTTTTTCTACACGGAAATACCGCACATGGACATAACGAATCGTCACCACGAGGATGTACAGAAACAAGATCAAAACATTGATGAAACATTGTCCCTTTTCGAATGTTGTCTCCAAGGATTTGGTAGTTGAATTCCACTTCCATGGTAAAACTCCAGTCAAGTGTCCAATTTTTATCGTAGTAATACACAAGTTTGAGTGGTTTCCCATATAAAGTCGCAAACTTTGTACGCTGCGCTGGATTAAATAATATAAATAAAGCAATAAATTAAATAAATACAAATATTTTCACAACAGTTTCCAATTCAATTCAAAGAATGTCTGTGGAAGGATTTTCAATAACGAAATTATTACGTAAAGGAAGTTTTGAAACTTAACACACTTCCTCTCAGCACGACACTGGCGAAGAATTTTAGATTGTGTTATATTTGTGTAAGGTTTGACTAAAATAAATAAAGTTGTCGGGGAGTTGAATACATTTAGCCCAACTACATATTTCTTGTCTCTTATGCATAAATTGTCATGAAAATTATTAAACATTGTACTGATTGTACTGAAAGTTTTGCGTTTATTACATACTACTTGACAGTTCATATTTAATGCGGAAGTTGTTCAAGTGGAGTTGTACGGAGTAATTCCTGTTCTGCAAAAATACATGCAATGTTATTTATAAACGCTTTTAAATCTGTTGGCTGAAATTTTATTACTTCCACTGGCACATAAAATTTTCAAAGGACCAAAGTAAAGCGGTTGTTAAAAATGTCAAAAATTGACACCGCACAAATTTTAAAAGATGAATCCTGTTTGCATTTTTTTTACTTGCAATTCAAAGCTAAACAAGTTTTCCAGTAAAAAAAATTGTGAAATAAATGAAGTTTTGAAACCTAGCACGGTTTCCTTTGGCATGGAAATGGCCTTAATTTGTAAACTTTAAAATACATTTTTTCACGACTCTTCCCCTTCCTGCACATAAAAAACTTGACATAGCAATATGGTGTTATGTTTGTATACATGACTATTAAAATTACAGTGTTCGATTTCACAAGTATGTATATTATTTGTTTCCCCAAAGGAGTGGCAGCCATTTATGCTTTCTGTAAGTCCTTTATATAAATCCTGAACATTTCATGGATTTCTGGTTACAAGAATATTTGAATAGAGTGACAAGGTAATTCCTAGTTTAAAATCCGTTTGATATAATTGATGTCCATTCTATAAAAATGTGAGCGTTGTTATGTATATAGGATTTTCATTTCGAGGAGGAATAATCTTCATAAATATAACGTTACATATCGCACAATTTTTTATCATTACAAAAGCAAATTTCATTGAAAATTTTTTATGACACGACTTGACTGTAGATGTTTTACTACAAAAGTTGATTGACCCAATACTAAAGAATGAGAAAATAAATTCTTAAAATTACATTAAAACCATAAGCGGAAATTTTACGCTAACTAAAATTTAAAATCGGCAATGGGCATACCATTTTTTCTTACGAGCATATTTTAAATCAAATTTATTATCGCCGACTTGCCCCTTTCTTGTAGTTCTTCAGCATATAAATGGAGTTGATAAAATATGCTGCAGACGGCACAAGGACCTTCAATGAAAATTGTCTCATTTCGATATAAATTTTCCCAACAAAAACTACTAGTCTTCCCCATGGAATCGTATTGTGGAGGACCTCAGCAGCGGCAATAATCGTTGAGATGAGTAACCCCATTATTAAAACATAAAATATCACCTCGACTTTTGATCTTTCAAATCCCAATGGCACCGGTCTATGATCTTCTTCCGACCTATCAAAATTTCCGTTTCCATAATCACGTTTTAAATACCGAACCGAACTCCAACTTTTCAAGAACCAATACAATCCAGAACTTATAAAGACTTTCATTCGTTTGACAACTGGGTTCTGCCCGGCAAAACCCTTTTGAATTAAATTGTAAGTGCTTGACGTTAAAAATCCATCCCGATGTTTTCGATTGCTGCCAAACTTAATTTCTGGATGTGGAGAAAAGATCTTGTGAGGCTTTGTCCATACGAAGTTGTACTCTTCCTCAATGGTTACTATTGCGATTTTTCTGTCGTCCCCTTTTCTCAGGAAAATTTCCTCCGCTTCCTCCCAACTAATGACATACCAATTATTTCGAATAAAATCGAGGAAACCAAAATCCTTCTTTATTGTAACCTCATATTCAGGGTACATTTTCATTGCCGAATATGTTTTTTCCAAAGTGATCATCAGGTCTCGAAAAAAATCACAATGAATATTAGGATGATAAGGGCAAAATTCAAATGAAGCTTTGTCCTCATATTCTACACCATTTTCCCCAATGATCTGGAAAAACGTAAAATTCTCAAGCTCCCTAAAGTGCTTCCATTCCGTTTCCGAAGGGCCTTGCACTTGGAAATCTGATTTGAGGCATCCTTTGTATGCATTGGTAAGAATGAAGGTAATTAACAAAAACAAAGCAATGTTTGCACTGTAAATTCCATTTAGGGTTTTCTTCATGTAAAATTCCACCCTGCTTGTCTCATACGCTTCAACAAAAGCTGAAAATATGAAATACAAATGAGAGAAAATATTTTCAATGGACAAACCTCCTTTGGAGATAAATGCAAGGCCCAAAGTGATTGGAAAAATCATAAAAGAAATGCCCAGCCAAAGGTTCGCATGGAATGGGGCAATAAATAATTTAAATGACGCCTGCGCACTCATCACCCTGTCCGGCGTGATGAAAATGTATGAGCGAGATTTACCCAAATCATATTGTTCAAATGACAACAGTTGACTCATATGATCATGGCTCTGAAACCACAGAAGTGCAGGATCAATACGGAATCCATGCTGATAATATTCATTGTAAGTCTTATTTTGTTCTTCCATCAAGAAACAAAATGAATCAAGTTCCAAATCTGGGTTAAAATAACGATAAAATGGCAATGAAATATATCCGGGACATTCAGGTGAGAAAGCAATTGTTACGCGGTCTGAATTTTTCCCACGCCAGACCACATTCCTTCCCTTGTCTATGGCTTTTTTGTATGTGTAAGTCATGATGAAAGAGCAGCTTGCGGGGCTTGAACAATCAAAATGGTGGACAGTGGCCCTGTCAATCAATCTATTTGACATTCGACCGTGGAGACAGAAAGTGCATACAAAATTGCCTCGAATTTTCTTGGAATTCCGGAAGAATTCAAGTGTAAATATGCTAATGATAGGGGGGTGACTTCCGCTGAGTTGAAACCTGAAATTCCAGCATCCTTTCCCCGTACTTTTTTCATCAGAGGACAGGCAGAGGAAATAATATGACTGGGGGTTGGATACCTTCTCATATAAGACATAGGGTCCAACAGGTTCCAAATTTTTCCCGTTGTTTTCTTTGAAGGGAATTATGATAGTTGTACAATCATATAAACTTCGTGCCTTATATGTTCCCATTTGGTTCAAGCCTTTCTGGTACTCCTTTTGTAGTACGATAGGTTGGGTTATTTTGGTATAGTCAGATAAGGTTAGATCGCCAATAATAAAGCACAAGCAGCCTGCAGAGTTGTCTTGAATGAGAAAACTGATTTCCAATTTTGAATCTGCTTTCATTTGTTCTACGCATTCAAACAAGTGCACGTTTTGTAGAATAATTAGAAGAATTACAAGAAAAAATGCCATTTTAGTACATTTAAAGTTCTGGAGAGTTTTAAGGTTAAAAAGAAGGTTTTCTGGATTATTACTGGATTTACTAAAATATTTGGTAAGTTCCTACTGGACATGAAATATTGCTCAGAATGACAAGAAATATGAATAACATTACAGTATCCTCTTGAAGGAATACAAGTTTGAGATTAAACATTGAGATCTTGTGGTACTTAAGAACCAACTTGTAGTACTTAAAAAAGCTCCGCAATTATTTAAACCATAAGAGTAGGAGGGCGTCATCTTTGGCTGATCTGCATCACCCCTTTAGTTTAGCTATTTATTGCCCGCCGTTAACCTCCCTAATTATTGTTCCCTCTCTCCACTCTTAGAATTTATTTTGGGATGTTTCGGACTGAGATTGACTTAAGGGCAAATGTTTCCTTACTTGTTATGTTAACTTGTGCTGGGTTGTATAAACTCCAGCAAATTTGTTGACTCGAAACATGCATGGATTTGTTACAGGCAACTAATATACATAGCAGTCTTAGTGATACAATTTAGAAATGCTCAAATTCGAATTTAACAGCGTTGTTAGATGTCTGAGGAAAATATTAAATGACATCGGTCCAGTTTTGCGCAAGGACGCGCAGACATACGGACAGAGTATTTAATAAGGGAGCTAACGCCGCCCTAAAAATATTGGCAACTTTCATTAGAACGATGAAAACTGCTTCTATCTTTGCTCATGTATGAACAAGCATCAAAGAGTGTTTAAATATCATTTCTTTAAATGGAAGCTTGTCCTCAAACATAAGATTTAAAAAGGAGACAGTTATATAACGAGGCACTCGAAAACATGCCATGTAAAGTTGAATCTGTAAAAACACCCTTAATTTTTCATGTTAACCTCATGTTACAATTGCTTTGCAGGATTTTCTCCCTCGCAGGATTTGTACATACTTTTTTTAATGATTTAACTCGTTTCCGGGCCGCGGCCCATACACAAATCGTTACACAAATTCCATCATTATAATCACTCATTGCACAACTGTATAGAATTTACTTATTAATACACAACTGTTTTAACTGCTTGCAAACAGGAACTGAATAGTAACTTAAGAACTACGAAATGTATGGAAGGGAGAGGAAGGCCGGGGAATGGGACGCTCATCTGGTTGTGGAGTCAATCGAGATGATAATATGCAGATTAGGTCTTGATTACATCCGTAGTTAATAGTTTAGTTACTTGATTGGATGGAAGCATTTTTCTGCATTAATACAAATTTAACAAAACGTTAAAAATATTTAGGTGGCTAATTTTTGCTTGTAATCTTTTTATGCCAAACGACAGTACAGCCTCAATATACAAAAGTACATACATATATGAAAAGTTTATTAACATTCTTGTAGTACAGCGGCTATAGGATCGGATTTGTTCGAGTGTCGTCTGAATCGTACTCGGGCTCGAATCCCAAGCCTAGTTTATAATTTGGCTCGAGGAAAGAGGTTATTTCCCAATGCAAACTGGCCCGTCTGACCCCAAGATGACAACTCCATTTCGAAGTATTGAATTAAATATGTTTGAAATTTTATTTTCAACAATCATGATCAGAATAAGCGCCATTTCGCAAAAAAGTTATTCCCTATCTCCACCATTGCGCTTACAACTTGGCCAACACAGCTTAATAAAACGTTATTTTCACGAATCTCGACTGCATGAGTGGAAATATGTATTCAAGGCTTAGTTGTAAGCGCAATGGTGGAGGCATAATTTCATTGCAAAATGGTGCATCTGATCATGATTGATGAAAATCAAAATTTCAAACATATTTAATTCAATACTTCGATTTTGGTGAAAAATGCAGTCGTCATCTTGACGTCAAACGGACCAGTGTGCCCTGTGCAATAATCGATTTCCCCTCTTCGGCGAGTTCCGTTCATTTTTTACCAAAATCGAAGTTAATCACCAAAAAGGGGTAAAATCATTTTTTGAAGCATCGATTGAAAAAAATTGTTAGCTGAATCCGACTGATTTAAAATAAATTTTTGGGGGAGTGTACCCTAACATACCTTGATATGAATTTATGTTGATGAATTTGGAACCTATAAACCTCCAATGCAGCTTTAACCCGCGACTTTAACATACATTTGAAGGGGGATAAAATAGGCTACGTTTGTGCTAATTTGCCCGTATGACAGATGCTTACCGTGCAATTCTTGCCCACCTAGGAAAAATCGCCATCATTTTTTCTACTTTTTTGATTTTTGTCATGTTCCTACTTGCCACTTGCACATACGTTTTAACAACAGAGCTGTCAGTAAAGAGTGTGTCGTTTAACTCCATTGGGTGCAACGGCACCTAAAGCCCGTTTGCAACCCCTATGGCAAAGACAGGGGTTTTAATTTTTTTTCAATTGATGTCAGATAGCTAGGGTGCTTCAAAAAATAATTTTACTCATTTTTGGTGATTAACGTTTTGGTCAAAAATGAACTGAACTCGAAGGGGGAAAATGAATTAATGTTAACTGAAAAACAAATCCATAGCAGAACATCTAGGAGGGGCTCGTTATATGGTAATGGTTATGGGTGTTATATGGTATTTGCGTGGTCATTTTGGTATAAAGGAAGTTGTATCTGGAAATTCTGATACAGAATTACAGGAACAGCTGAGAATCGAGTTTTTGTTATTTTCGACAGAAGTGGAGTTTGCATACCTGTCAACGTCGAGTTCACTGCCGTAGATTCCCCAATCGTACCTCGGATTCAGATTTGTTTTGGTCAATTTGAGGTTTTGCATATCGTTGGTTATTTACGTACGTTCAGGTACATTAATGACATTAACATAATTGAAGCCACGCTTTAACAAAGTCCTCGTGCCAACCTTGACAATATTTTGGACTCTGGAAAACTTCATGAAAAGTGTTTAAGTCATTTTTGATTCTATTATCAGGCTTGATTTTGGTAGAATAACAAACAGTTTCAATGAGTCCCTAATATTTACGCTTCCAATTCAGTGGGTTAATTCTGGCTTGTGTATCGTTTAATGCCTGTAAAAACTGATTAAATCCTATAAATGCTAAGGTTAAATATGAGTAACTATGACAAAATATGATAAATTGCGTCGCTTTTCATTGACATTCACAACCATTATTAAAATAAAATCCCTTGAATTTGGTCTATGAACTATTTTAAAGCGTTTTGTAACTTGTTTTGACATGGTATTGTTTTCTGACATTTCCACACAAGCAGTGGAATATTACAGACTATTTTCAAAAGTTTTTATCCTTCATTTCTTTAGTTCTCCGGAAGACTTGAGTTTTATACGAAGGATTTCTTCGGCGTCATTCCCTCTGCTAAAACTATTTGACTACCATTTTATTTAAAATGCTGATAAAAAAGATTTAAAATTTTTTCTCCGTTTAGTAGAAATTTCCACTAAATTCAACGTCCTTCCTTTCGAATTGAACTTAAAAGACGGGCAAGTAGTGGAATTGCAGATTGGCAGCAAAAAACGCAGAATACTTTGCTCCTTCATTTTTATATAATTATTTTATATAATATATAATTATTATTATATTACATATTAATAATAATAATATAAAGATAAATATAAATATCTGGGAATCTTACTTGACAGTACGATGAGTTTTTTACCTCATTTTCAATATGTCTGTAACA